>CM031959.1:2495312-2510733 GCA_018749465.1 Paracanthobrama guichenoti
TTCAGAACGGAAGAGTGTTTTTTTGATCCACGACTATGCCGCCTCATTGTTACTCAGTTGCCCTGCTGCGTGGGCTCTACAGCCAGAACCGAACAATGTACAACGTTCACTAAGCTAGTCGCATCCAAGGCAGTGTCTAAAGCTGTCACATTCTCACTACTCTCAAAATAAAGTATGGATGCGTGTCTCTAATTCTGATTCTAATTCCTTATCACATGTGAAGCCCTGCTCGCCAATGGAGACAGATACACTAAACATGAAACATGCGGAGCAAGCGACAATGACTGGAGAAGAAGACATGGCTTACCGTATTTGTTGATTAATCCAACTTACCAAAGTTGTTTGATGGAGTCTATTTACTAATCCAACTCGCCACAGTTGTTTAATGAACTCAGAAAACAGGAGACCCGGGTGCAGAGATGGCAAGCTAACAGGCTAGCGAAAAGCTAACGTGTGATAGTGATTTAGATGAAAAGCTAGTGATGTTAGATTTAATGTGGTAGGCAATGTTAGACAATATATGAAGACGAGTAAGTTATAAGTAGCAGTTTAAACAACAGAGAATTATATCAAATAAAAATTCAAAAAGAGCAGAGCAGAGCACATGCGAGCACAGCAGCAACAGCAAACAGGGTAGACAGGAGCAATCGAAGACAGGAGCAATCAGTTTGTGTGAGTGAGTGAGTGAGTGAGTGAGTGAGTGAGTGAGTGAGTGAGTGAGTGAGTGAGTGAGTGAGTGAGTGAGTGAGTGAGTGAGTGAGTGTCTGTGTGTGTGTGAGTGATTGTACAAATGTGTTTGTGTGAGTGAGTTTGTGTGAGTGTGTGATTGTGCAAGAGTTTGAGTTTCGAAGAACCAAACAATCCAAGATCATGCCAAATCATCAACAATCGAATCCAGCTGACTGAGTTAGCGATGTACAAAGAACGGACCCCTGTGTCAGATGTGAGTAAAAAATAATCCGATTTTTTGTGCCAGTGTAAACACAGCAATACAAAATGTGCAGAGCTGTGGATCCCATGGATGCATAAACTCTACAGGTCCAGAGGAGAATCAAAGGCAATCAATTAAACTAAAAGGGAGGAGCCACCTTCATTCAAAGCTGTACAAAATGGCAAAGCCAAGCACCGATGTCTGTTGTGGCATATGTGTCAAAGTTTGCTAGGATGGAGCTTCTGAAAGGTGTGTTAGTGGTGGTTGTGATTGGTGCATTTGAGCTGCCTGATGCATGGGGAAGTTTGAGGTACAGTCAAAGTCCAAGAAGCACGGGGCCAAAATCAGATCCGGCTTCCAGAAAACCTGCCCTTTCTCCTCCAGGGCCCTGGAACCCTTTGGGCCCTGCCTCCAGAGGCCTTGTGCAGGAACCTTTTGGCCTTCAGGAGAAGCAGCTGTTGCAGGGTCCAGTGAAGACTTTGGACTGGAGGTATCCCGTCGTTCCCGAGGTGCAGCGCCAGTTGGCGGTGGACTTCCAGTTGAGGCAACCCGTGACTCCCAGCAGCATAGCGGTTCAATGCGGAGAGAGAACCGGATTCTTGTGAGAGGTCCGGCAGGACTTGTTTAGCAATGGTCAGTTGATCCAGCCAACTGGTCTTTCTTTAGGTGGATGTCCTGTTGCTGGTCAGGACTCTGGGTCTAAAGTGTTCATCTTTGAGTACGAGTTACAGAACTGCAACAGCGTGCAGATGGTAAGTACTCTTAAATCTAAATGGATTGTGTTCTGGGCGTCAGTTTGCTTGGTTTTTATATTTGTAATGCCAGGGCAGCTAAGACAATCTCTATTTGAATAAAGGAAATCCTGAATTTTCAAACTACTTGCCTTTTTTAAATAACACTTCAGTCCAACATCTGATGTGCATGACCCCACATATGGTATGACTGGTGCTTGAGAAACAAGAACGATAACTCGCGCTCTAATGGTGTTAATGCTGTAGTTTGTACCATGGAACAGCCAATGTGCATGTTCAATCCTAAGTGCCTGCCTGTTCATGCCTACACTGGAGCTTCTAATGTAAGCTGTGCTAATGTGGTGGGGGGTTATTTCCACCATGTTGCATAACGCACTTTCTCCCGTTCATTGCAATATGAGTGCACTGTCTCTGTATAGCTACAGTCTTTAGGATGACCTTCTTGGTAATGACAACCTTTTGCAGATCAACCAGGATGAGCTTGTCTACACCTTCTCTCTTACCTACACCGCTGAGGCTCTTGCAGGTACTCCGATTACCCGGACAAATGGTGCAATCGTTGGTGTTCAATGCCACTATCAAAGGTGAGTGATCTCTGACTTTCAATGCTGCTTGTGCAACTGGGAGCCCATTTAATGGGTGCTTTCATGAACCACAGGCTTCACAATGTAAGCGGTGATGCCTTGAGGCCAACATGGGTCCCTTATGCCTCAACGGAGGCTGGTGAAGACGTCTTGGAGTTTTCCCTAAAGCTCATGATGGGTTGGTCCAGGCTTTTAATAAAAATAATCCTTTTAATCTTTTTTTTGTGGCTGTGCCTAATACGTTCCCTTTTTCTTTGTAGACGACTGGTCCTACCAGAGGCCTTCACACTCCTATTTCCTGGGTGGTGTTATTAACATTGAGGCATCTGTGACGCAGTACAATCATGTGCCTCTGCGTGTGTTTGTGGACCGCTGTGTTGCCACTCAAGTGCCTGATGTGAATTCTCTCTCAAGATATTCCTTCATTGAGAATCATGGGTAAGGTTATGACCCTTGATGCCATGGGACCGTTTTGGTTGCTCTCTTTAACCCCTGTCACGAACATCAACCAACTAGACCTTATCCGTGACTCTCAGAGTTGACATTCATGAGTTGCTCTTTGTGGTGACTGTCGTCAGGTGCTTTGTGGATGCCAAGGCTACAGCTTCCAGCTCCCGCTTCATGCCTCGGTCCCAGGTTGACAAGATCCAGTTCCAGCTGGAGACATTCATGTTCCAGGAGAGCTCCAGTCCTTCTGTATGCACTACGAATATCAGTTAATTTGACTTCTCTTCCCATCTGCTTTGGTTTTCTGATTTGTCTATCATCCCTTGCAGATCTACATAACATGTGTTCTGAAGGCAACTATTGCTTCTGCACCCAGTGACGTTCAGCGCAAATCCTGTTCCTTCGCCAATGGGTACGTTGCACTTAATTTTTAAAGCTCACTTTGCTCATGTTGAAGGTGGTGTGTCTGTCTTGTTGCAGGTGGTTTGCTGCTGATGGAAATGACCAAGTTTGTGGTTGCTGTGACTCCACATGTGGTCCTGATGGTGGAACTGCTGCTTCTCCCTATGGAGGTTAGTAACTTTTGCTCTTTAAGGTTGCTTTTGGTGTTTTGTGCTCTAACCTGGCTCTCTCTCTCTCTAGGCGTTCAGTGGGAAGGCAAGGCCACACTTGGTCCCGTAATTGTTCAAGGGCAAAAGAAAGTTTCTCAATAAAACTGACATCAATCCTTCATGTCTGGTTTAACTGCTTTTGACTTGGAAAAAGTGCCTCATTCTGCTGCTGGTGATCCTGATAGTCCAACTGTACCTTTGCAAGTCCCATATAGCATAAAACCATAGGGTTCCAGACGTTAAACTTAATTTTTCTCCATATTATGACCCATTTAAATACTGCTACTTTGAGCTCCAAGGTTAACTGGTATATGCTTTTGAAACCACTATTTTTAGTTTAACCAGCAGGATTCCTGGTGGAAAAACATTACCCATGATGCTCAATTTGGCAAGCAAATTCCAAAAGAGCTCTTCAGGGACTGCCTTGTCCCATGAAGCACAGCAGATGTAATTGAGTTGGTCTCCTATCATATTCCTGTGTTCTTAAAAGGCTTGTTCGTTTTCATGCAGCGCCGTACAGACCGTATGACTTTAAGCAGTGCATTCTGGTTAGAAACTGTCTGACTTGAGAGCGTGCCTATGCCATCAAAGTGCTGCGAGCGCCCCAAGCAGCCGACTGTGCGTTCTTTGCAGCTTCGAGCGGCTGCATGTGCTCTGACGACACCGCTGTTCCACAATTGGCTGGGTTCACCACATGACGACAAGCTCACAAATCTTTTATAAATCAGAAACCTATTTTCATGCAGTCACAATGTTATATTGTCTTTTAATTATACTGATTAAAAGACCTCTACTTCATTGATTAGTATAAGCTTGTTGAACTTTTATTGTACAAGCAGTACATAAAGTGTATTACATGACAATCATGTGTATGAAACATCTGTGTATGACAAATATTGCATTTTTCACTCCATCTGTAAGTATGCAAACACAGCACATGTGTCATGGGAAGCAGAAAGTATCCGACTTCATGTTTCTGTTTTTAGCTCCTCCCTGACTACAAATTCTAGCCGATCAGCTACATCCAGCCACAGCTGCTGTTGAACACACCTAAAGTGTTTATATGCATATTATGACCCTTAGGGTACATGTACAAACAATTTGTGGGTCTGTGTGTTGTCTCATTTGTGCCTGGTTATCTGTTAAAGGGGTCATAACACACATACAGTTTCTGCCAGTCTCATGTTAATCTTGAGTATCTATAGAGTAGTATTGATCATATCTACCAAGAGTCTTTAGTTTGATCATATTTATAAAAGACAGATACACTGTACCGATTCTTTCTGAAAACAGCCGAGCTCGTGGGGGCGTGCAGTGGGTGGAGCTAAAGAGACACGAGCGCACACACGAAATGCATCATGGCATTATCCCGGATAACTTGAAATTCACTATACGTTGGTGTTGCCGATTGCCACCAAAACACACACATTTGATGCAGTTTCACTCACCGCCTACGGTTTCCACTCATGACCGGGAACAAACACACACACACACACTTGCAGAACTCCAGAAACACAAACTGCTTCCCCTGTTTCTTTAATGCTGGGCTATTTGGGAA
The DNA here is from genome assembly GCA_018749465.1 of Paracanthobrama guichenoti. Taxonomy (NCBI): domain Eukaryota; kingdom Metazoa; phylum Chordata; class Actinopteri; order Cypriniformes; family Gobionidae; genus Paracanthobrama; species Paracanthobrama guichenoti. The sequence goes on from CM031959.1 coordinate 2,500,196, forward strand.
GCTGAACAAGGTGATCTTTCCCTCCCAACCAGAAACACATTTCTTTAGAGCGTTGTTGATTTCATGTCTAAAAACACAATGCCAGTGCTGCCGACGGCTCCGTAACCTGAGGTGTCAAAGCTGTTGATGAGCTTGCTCTCGCTCTGGTTGATGTTTGTTAAGTCAAGTTTATATATATATATATATATATATATAGCGCTTTTAACAAGTCCAATTGTTTCAAAGCAGCTTCACATTAACAGGAAAATAATGCAACAGAATTTGTACAGCCGTTCTGGTGAAACGGTGATGCTCTCTGCAGACATTTCAGGAAGCGTTGGTCATGTCCAGTCGCAGGTCCACCATCTGATCTGGATACGCCCGGATCCGGCTGACTGCAGTAAACCTCGGGATAAACAGAAAGACTAACATTAGCGTAGATGCCATTCTTCTTACGATGTAACGAGTACATCAGGTGTTATGGGAAGTCTTCCCGGTTCCGGCTGACCTAGTTAATGCAGCCGAACAAGAGTTTAGGTGCTAAATAGGAAAAGGCAGGACCGCCTGCTGCAGTTGATTTTTATATTCTAGGGATTATCAACTGGCCAGAGTTTTGAGACCACAATAGACGTGATGGAGTATAATGCGTTAAGAGCTCGCTCAACTACCGGGGAGCTAAACCATTTAGTGCTTTGGAAGTAATAAGCAAGATTTTAAAATGTATACAATGTTTAATAGGAGCCAGTGCAGTGTTGACAGAACCGGGCTAATATGGTCATACTTCCTGGTTCTAGTAAGAGCTCGAGCTGCTGCGTTTTGGACCAGCTGGAGTTTGTTTATTAAGCGAGCAGGGCAACCACCCAGTAGAGCATTACAATAATCTAGCCTTGAGGTCATGAAAGCATGAATTAACTGTTCAGCATTTTGCATTGAAAGCATGTGCCCTAATTTAGATATATTTTTAAGATGGTAGAATAACTGACGACGAGTGTTAGACAGTATTCTAGGTTACTACTTGCAGAGTTTTTTTGTCCAATAATTAAAAATTCAGTTTTTTCAGGTTGCAGGAAATTACTAGACATCCAATGTTTTATATCAGCTATGCATTCCGTTAATCTTGTGAATTGGTAAATTTCGTCAGGGCGTGAAGAAATATAGAGCTGAGTTTCGTCAGCATAACAATGAAGACTAACGCCATGCTTCCTAATGATATCTCCCAGTGGTAACATGTACAGGGTGAAGAGCAACGGTCCTAGCACTGAGCCTTGCGGTACTCCATGCTGAACTTGTGATCGGTGTGACATCTCTTCATTTACTGCTACAAACTGATAACGGTCAGATAAGTATGATTTAAACCACGCCAATGCAGTTCCACTAATGCCAACGTAATTTTTGAGTCTATTCAAAAGAATGTTTGTGGTCGATAGTATCGAATGCAGCGCTAAGATCGAGTAACACTAATAGAGAGATACAACCACGATCGGATGATAAGAGCAAATCATTTGTAACTGATGAGAGCAGTCTCAGTACTATGATACGGTCTAAATCCTGACTGGAAATCCTCACAGATACCATTTTTCTTTCTAAAAGGAGCATAATTGTGAAGACACTGCCTTTTCTAGTATTTTTGACAGAAAGGGTAGATTTGAGATTGGCCTGTAATTGACTAATTCTGTAGGATCAAGTTGAGGTTTTTTAATAAGTGGTTTGATAATAGCCAACTTAAAGGTTTTCGGACATATCCTAATGACAAAGATGAGTTAATGATATTAAGAAGAGGATCTATGACCTCTGGTAGCATCTCTTTTAATAGCCTAGTCGGTATGGGGTCGAGCATACATGTTGCTGATTTAGATGATTTAACGAGTTTAGCCAATTCTTCCTCTCCTATAGCAGTGAATGAATGTAATTTTCCCTCAGTGACACTACAATGCTCTGTCTGATGTCATACTGTAGTAGACGGCTGCATGGTTATAATTTTCTTCCTAATATTATCAATCTTACACGTAAAGAAGTTCAGAAAGTCATTGGTGCTGTGCTGTTTACAACCATCAGAAGTTGAAGCTTTATTTTTGGTTAATTTAGCCACAGTATCGAATAAATACCTAGGGTTGTGTTTGTTTTCTTCTAAGAGAGTCGAGAAATAAGCAGATCTAGCCGTTTTACGGCCTTTCTGTATGCGATCATGCTCTCTTTCCACGAATTACTGAAAAACCTCCAGTTTTGTTTTCTTCCAGCTGCGCTCCATTTTTCTGGCTGCTGTTTTGAGGGCCCAGAGTGTGCTCGTTGTACCACGGCGTTGGACTATTTTCTTTAATCTTCTTTAAGCACCGGGGAGCAACTGTGTCTAAAGCGCTGGGAAAAAAAGAGAGTCAATAGTTTCTGTTGCAAAATCGAGTTCCTCTAGGCTATCTGGGATGCTGAAGAGATGACACTGATGAGGAAGATTATTTACAAAGCAATCTTTAGTGGCGGCAGTGATAGTCCTGCCATATTTGAAGCGATGGGATGGCTTTGCAGCCTTAGCTAAATTTAGTATACATGATACTAGGTAATGATCTGAGATGTCGTCGCTCTGCTGCAGAATTTCAACGGTATCAACAGCAACCCTCCCCTTTACCTTTCCGACGCGGCTCGTGTTTATAACAATAATCTTGTGGGGTGGACTCATTTAAAGTAATGTAGTCGTCAGGTTTTAGCCAGGTTTCTGTCAAACACAGCACATCTAGATTATTATCTGTAATCAATCATAACAATAAGCGCAAAGGGATGGAATATTCAGCAACCCGAGCTTTATCATTCGATCATCTGTATTATAGCTGTTGTTTATTTGTTGGATCAATTAATATTACTGTTGAATGGTCTTGATGGTTTTTTATTTATAATTCGGGAACAGATCATCTGTATGTATAATATCTAGGTGAAAGAGTTTATGTGTTGGGATTTATCTGACTTCTCGGGAGACAGCTAAGTTTTTACTGTTGACCTGGGCCCCAGTTAGGTCTTGTTTAGCTCTAAGACTTTGTGCCAAATTTAGTACCATCCAAGAAGGACGGAACATCCCTCTTCAACAGTCAGGTCTTCCGTGTAAAAGCTTTTCCAATCACCAACCTATAACTACGGGAACTTTCAACAACCAGCCATTGAGTGATGATAGTCTGTGTATCTCATCACTCCTTTTAACAGCGATTAACTCTGCTGCCATCTGAGTGGGAGTTCACACACTCTTTAATGTTTGATGATCTCCGACTATTCAGTCGAACACGTTAGTGCCGAAGAATAATAATCTTAGAGAATTTACGATTTCATAGCCAGCACTTTTAAATTTGCTTTGATGTCAGGCGCTCTTGTTACATGTCAGTGGCTGGTGCTGCTATTTTCACGGGCGTGTAACAGCCAAGAACTAGGGCACTTTCAACAGGATTCTGGGTGCATCACTGAGTGGGGCTCACCTGTTTGATGTTCTATTCAGAACGGGCAGTGTTTGAAAGCTGTCACATTCTCACTGCTGCGTGGGCTCAGCCAAACCGAACAATGTACAACGGATAAGCTAGTCGCATCCAAGGCAGTGTCTAAAGCTGTCACATTCTCTACTCTCAAAATAAAGTATGGACGTGTCTCTCTCCTGATTCATTTATCACATGTGAAGCCCTGCTCGCCAATGGAGACAGATACACTAAACATGAAACATGCGGTGCAAGTGACAATGACTGGAGAAGAAGACATGGCTTACCGTATTTGTTGATTAATCCAACTTACCAAAGTTGTTTGATGGAGTCTATTTACTAATCCAACTCGCCACAGTTGTTTAATGAACTCAGAAAACAGGAGACCCGGTGCAGAGATGGCAAGCTAACAGGCTAGCGAAAAGCTAACGTGTGATAGTGATTTAGATGAAAAGCTAGTGATGTTAGATTTAATGTGGTAGGCAATGTTAGACAATATATGAAGACGAGTAAGTTATAAGTAGCAGTTTAAACAACAGAGAATTATATCAAATAAAAATTCAAAAGAGCAGAGCAGAGCACATGCGAGCACAGCAGCAACAGCAAACAGGGTAGACAGGAGCAATCGAAGACAGGAGCAATCAGTTTGTGTGTGGTGAGTGAGTGAGTGAGTGAGTGAGTGAGTGAGTGAGTGAGTGAGTGAGTGAGTGAGTGAGTGAGTGTGAGTGTGTGTGTGAGTGTACAAATGTGTGTTGTGTGAGTGAGTTTGTGTGAGTGTGTGAGTGTGTGATTGTGCAAGAGTTTGAGTTTCAAGAACCAAACAATCCAAGATCATGCCAAATCATCAACAATCGAATCCAGCTGACTGAGTTAGCGATGTACAAAGAACGGACCCCTGTGTCAGATGTGAGTAAAAAATAATCCGATTTTTTGTGCCAGTGTAAACACAGCAATACAAAATGTGCAGAGCTGTGGATCCCATGGATGCATAAACTCTACAGGTCCAGAGGAGAATCAAAGGTAATCAATTAAACTAAAAGGGGAGGAGCCACCTTCATTCAAAGCTGTACAAAATGGCAAAGCCAAGCATTGATGTCTGTTGTGGCATATGTGTCAAAGTTTGCTAGGATGGAGCTTCTGAAAGGTGTGTTAGTGGTGGTTGTGATTGGTGCATTTGAGCTGCCTGATGCATGGGGAAGTTTGAGGTACAGTCAAAGTCCAAGAAGCACGGGGCCAAAATCAGATCCGGCTTCCAGAAAACCTGCCCTTTCTCCTCCAGGGCCCTGGAACCCTTTGGGCCCTGCCTCCAGAGGCCTTGTGCAGGAACCTTTTGGCCTTCAGGAGAAGCAGCTGTTGCAGGGTCCAGTGAAGACTTTGGACTGGAGGTATCCCGTCGTTCTCGAGGTGCAGCGCCAGTTGGCGGTGGACTTCCAGTTGAGGCAACCCGTGACTCCCAGCAGCATAGCGGTTCAATGCGGAGAGAACCGGATTCTTGTAGAGGTCCGGCAGGACTTGTTTAGCAATGGTCAGTTGATCCAGCCAACTGGTCTTTCTTTAGGTGGATGTCCTGTTGCTGGTCAGGACTCTGGGTCTAAAGTGTTCATCTTTGAGTACGAGTTACAGAACTGCAACAGCGTGCAGATGGTAAGTACTCTTAAATCTAAATGGATTGTGTTCTGGGCGTCAGTTTGCTTGGTTTTTATATTTGTAATGCCAGGGCAGCTAAGACAATCTCTATTTGAATAAAGGAAATCCTGAATTTTCAAACTACTTGCCTTTTTTAAATAACACTTCAGTCCAACATCTGATGTGCATGACCCCACATATGGTATGACTGGTGCTTGAGAAACAAGAACGATAACTCGTGCTCTAATGGTGTTAATGCTGTAGTTTGTACCATGGAACAGCCAATGTGCATGTTCAATCCTAAGTGCCTGTCTATGCCTACACTGGAGCTTCTAATGTAAGCTGTGCTAATGTGGTGGGGGGTTATTTCCACCATGTTGCATAACGCACTTTCTCCCGTTCATTGCAATATGAGTGCACTGTCTCTGTATAGCTACAGTCTTTAGGATGACCTTCTTGGTAATGACAACCTTTTGCAGATCAACCAGGATGAGCTTGTCTACACCTTCTCTCTTACCTACACCGCTGAGGCTCTTGCAGGTACTCCGATTACCCGGACAAATGGTGCAATCGTTGGTGTTCAATGCCACTATCAAAGGTGAGTGATCTCTGACTTTCAATGCTGCTTGTGCAACTGGGAGCCCATTTAATGGGTGCTTTCATGAACCACAGGCTTCACAATGTAAGCGGTGATGCCTTGAGGCCAACATGGGTCCCTTATGCCTCAACGGAGGCTGGTGAAGACGTCTTGGAGTTTTCCCTAAAGCTCATGATGGGTTGGTCCAGGCTTTTAATAAAAATAATCCTTTTAATCTTTTTTTTGTGGCTGTGCCTAATACGTTCCCTTTTTCTTTGTAGACGACTGGTCCTACCAGAGGCCTTCACACTCCTATTTCCTGGGTGGTGTTATTAACATTGAGGCATCTGTGACGCAGTACAATCATGTGCCTCTGCGTGTGTTTGTGGACCGCTGTGTTGCCACTCAAGTGCCTGATGTGAATTCTCTCTCAAGATATTCCTTCATTGAGAATCATGGGTAAGGTTATGACCCTTGATGCCATGGGACCGTTTTGGTTGCTCTCTTTAACCCCTGTCACGAACATCAACCAACTAGACCTTATCCGTGACTCTCAGAGTTGACATTCATGAGTTGCTCTTTGTGGTGACTGTCGTCAGGTGCTTTGTGGATGCCAAGGCTACAGCTTCCAGCTCCCGCTTCATGCCTCGGTCCCAGGTTGACAAGATCCAGTTCCAGCTGGAGACATTCATGTTCCAGGAGAGCTCCAGTCCTTCTGTATGCACTACGAATATCAGTTAATTTGACTTCTCTTCCCATCTGCTTTGGTTTTCTGATTTGTCTATCATCCCTTGCAGATCTACATAACATGTGTTCTGAAGGCAACTATTGCTTCTGCACCCAGTGACGTTCAGCGCAAATCCTGTTCCTTCGCCAATGGGTACGTTGCACTTAATTTTTAAAGCTCACTTTGCTCATGTTGAAGGTGGTGTGTCTGTCTTGTTGCAGGTGGTTTGCTGCTGATGGAAATGACCAAGTTTGTGGTTGCTGTGACTCCACATGTGGTCCTGATGGTGGAACTGCTGCTTCTCCCTATGGAGGTTAGTAACTTTTGCTCTTTAAGGTTGCTTTTGGTGTTTTGTGCTCTAACCTGGCTCTTCTCTCTCTCTAGGCGTTCAGTGGGAAGGCAAGGCCACACTTGGTCCCGTAATTGTTCAAGGGCAAAAGAAAGTTTCTCAATAAAACTGACATCAATCCTTCATGTCTGGTTTAACTGCTTTTGACTTGGAAAAAGTGCCTCATTCTGCTGCTGGTGATCCTGATAGTCCAACTGTACCTTTGCAAGTCCCATATAGCATAAAACCATAGGGTTCCAGACGTTAAACTTAATTTTTCTCCATATTATGACCCATTTAAATACTGCTACTTTGAGCTCCAAGGTTAACTGGTATATGCTTTTGAAACCACTATTTTTAGTTTAACCAGCAGGATTCCTGGTGGAAAAACATTACCCATGATGCTCAATTTGGCAAGCAAATTCCAAAAGAGCTCTTCAGGGACTGCCTTGTCCCATGAAGCACAGCAGATGTAATTGAGTTGGTCTCCTATCATATTCCTGTGTTCTTAAAAGGCTTGTTCGTTTTCATGCAGCGCCGTACAGACCGTATGACTTTAAGCAGTGCATTCTGGTTAGAAACTGTCTGACTTGAGAGCGTGCCTATGCCATCAAAGTGCTGCGGCGCCCCAAGCAGCCGACTGTGCGTTCTTTGCAGCTTCTCGAGCGGCTGCATGTGCTCTGACGACACCGCTGTTCCACAATTGGCTGGGTTCACCACATGACGACAAGCTCACAAATCTTTTATAACCGTAAAACCTATTTTCATGCAGTCACAATGTTATATTGTCTTTTAATTATACTGATTAAAAGACCTCTACTTCATTGATTAGTATAAGCTTGTTGAACTTTTATTGTACAAGCAGTACATAAAGTGTATTACATGACAATCATGTGTATGAAACATCTGTGTATGACAAATATTGCATTTTTCACTCCATCTGTAAGTATGCAAACACAGCACATGTGTCATGGGAAGCAGAAAGTATCCGACTTCATGTTTCTGTTTTTAGCTCCCTCCTGACTACAAATTCTAGCCGATCAGCTACATCCAGCCACAGCTGCTGTTGAACACACCTAAAGTGTTTATATGCATATTATGACCCTTAGGGTACATGTACAAACAATTTGTGGGTCTGTGTGTTGTCTCATTTGTGCCTGGTTATCTGTTAAAGGGGTCATAACACACATACAGTTTCTGCCAGTCTCATGTTAATCTTGAGTATCTATAGAGTAGTATTGATCATATCTACCAAGAGTCTTTAGTTTGATCATATTTATAAAAGACAGATACACTGTACCGATTCTTTCTGAAAACAGCCGAGCTCGTGGGGGCGTGCAGTGGGTGGAGCTAAAGAGACACGAGCGCACACACGAAATGCATCATGGCATTATCCCCGGATAACTTGAAATTCACTATACGTTGGTGTTGCCGATTGCCACCAAAACACACACATTTGATGCAGTTTCACTCACCGCCTACGGTTTCCACTCATGACCGGGAACAAACACACACACACACACACTTGCAGAACTCCAGAAACACAAACTGCTTCCCCTGTTTCTTTAATGCTGGGCTATTTGGGAAGCTGAACAAGGTGATCTTTCCCTCCCAACCAGAAACACATTTCTTTAGTGACGTTGTTGATTTCATGTCTAAAAACACAATGCCAGTGCTGCCGACGGCTCCCGTAACCTGAGGTGTCAAAGCTGTTGATGAGCTTGCTCTGGTTGATGTTTGTTAAGTCAAGTCATATATATATATATATATATATATATATATAGCGCTTTTAACAAGTCCAATTGTTTCAAAGCAGCTTCACATTAACAGGAAAATAATGCAACAGAATTTGTACAGCCGTTCTGGTGAAACGGTGATGCTCTCTGCAGACATTTCAGGGAAGCGTTGGTCATGTCCAGTCGCAGGTCCACCATCTGATCTGGATACGGCCCGGATCCGGCTGACTGCAGTAAACCTCGGGATAAACAGAAAGACTAACATTAGCGTAGATGCCATTCTTCTTACGATGTAACGAGTACATCAGGTGTTATGGAAGTCTTCCCGGTTCCGGCTGACCTAGTTAATGCAGCCGAACAAGAGTTTAGGTGCTAAATAGGAAAAGGCAGGACCGCCTGCAGTTGATTTTTATATTCTAGGGATTATCAACTGGCCAGAGTTTTGAGACCACAATAGACGTGATGGAGTATAATGCGTTAAGAGCTCGCTCAACTACCGGGGAGCTAAACCATTTAGTGCTTTGGAAGTAATAAGCAAGATTTTAAAATGTATACAATGTTTAATAGGGAGCCAGTGCAGTGTTGACAGAACCGGGCTAATATGGTCATACTTCCTGGTTCTAGTAAGAGCTCGAGCTGCTGCGTTTTGGACCAGCTGGAGTTTGTTTATTAAGCGAGCAGGGCAACCACCCAGTAGAGCATTACAATAATCTAGCCTTGAGGTCATGAAAGCATGAATTAACTGTTCAGCATTTTGCATTGAAAGCATGTGCCCTAATTTAGATATATTTTTAAGATGGTAGAATAACTGACGACGAGTGTTAGACAGTATTCTAGGTTACTACTTGCAGAGTTTTTTTGTCCAATAATTAAAAATTCAGTTTTTTCAGGTTGCAGGAAATTACTAGACATCCAATGTTTTATATCAGCTATGCATTCCGTTAATCTTGTGAATTGGTAAATTTCGTCAGGGCGTGAAGAAATATAGAGCTGAGTTTCGTCAGCATAACAATGAAGACTAACGCCATGCTTCCTAATGATATCTCCCAGTGGTAACATGTACAGGGTGAAGAGCAACGGTCCTAGCACTGAGCCTTGCGGTACTCCATGCTGAACTTGTGATCGGTGTGACATCTCTTCATTTACTGCTACAAACTGATAACGGTCAGATAAGTATGATTTAAACCACGCCAATGCAGTTCCACTAATGCCAACGTAATTTTTGAGTCTATTCAAAAGAATGTTGTGGTCGATAGTATCGAATGCAGCGCTAAGATCGAGTAACACTAATAGAGAGATACAACCACGATCGGATGATAAGAGCAAATCATTTGTAACTGATGAGAGCAGTCTCAGTACTATGATACGGTCTAAATCCTGACTGGAAATCCTCACAGATACCATTTCTTTCTAAAAAGGAGCATAATTGTGAAGACACTGCCTTTTCTAGTATTTTTGACAGAAAGGGTAGATTTGAGATTGGCCTGTAATTGACTAATTCTGTAGGATCAAGTTGAGGTTTTTTAATAAGTGGTTTGATAATAGCCAACTTAAAGGTTTCGGGACATATCCTAATGACAAAGATGAGTTAATGATATTAAGAAGAGGATCTATGACCTCTGGTAGCATCTCTTTTAATAGCCTAGTCGGTATGGGGTCGAGCATACATGTTGCTGATTTAGATGATTTAACGAGTTTAGCCAATTCTTCCTCTCCTATAGCAGTGAATGAATGTAATTTTTCCCTCAGTGACACTACAATGCTCTGTCTGATGTCATACTGTAGTAGACGGCTGCATGGTTATAATTTTCTTCCTAATATTATCAATCTTACACGTAAAGAAGTTCAGAAAGTCATTGGTGCTGTGCTGTTTACAACCATCAGAAGTTGAAGCTTTATTTTTGGTTAATTTAGCCACAGTATCGAATAAATACCTAGGGTTGTGTTTGTTTTCTTCTAAGAGAGTCGAGAAATAAGCAGATCTAGCCGTTTTTACGGCCTTTCTGTATGCGATCATGCTCTCTTTCCACGTAATACGAAAAACCTCCAGTTTTGTTTTCTTCCAGCTGCGCTCCATTTTTCTGGCTGCTGTTTTGAGGGCCCAGTGTGCTTTCGTTGT
>CM031959.1:2564204-2806704 GCA_018749465.1 Paracanthobrama guichenoti
ATAACTGTACCATGCTACTGGTACTTTTTTTGTAAGGAAGTATGGTTTAATTGTACTAAAGCGCTCATCTGAGCTATTGTATAATTCCTTTGCTGTATAAATTACCTGCTGTACCTTTAAACACATTATCACACTGCTTCTCAATTGCCCAGAACAGTGGAATAATTTAGAATTAAACATGGTATCAGTAAAGCCAGCGTAGATCAAACAGCACAGAGACAGTCTCCCATCTCTCATACACACATACATCGCCTGTCTCACTCAGTTTTTCTTCTCCTCTCCTCCTTTTCTGTAGTTAATTTCATGCTCTGAAAAATAAGCAGTAGTGTGGTTGAGCGCTGGAGCCAGAGACTGTTACTCTCCTGGGTTTCAAAATCATACAAATAACAAAATATAAGACCAGGTCTTTTCCTGATCCCCATTCTGTCTGTTTCTCTAACTGGAGGCAGTGTGGAGGGTTGAAAGGGGATCTTTCCATGGTCATGTCACCCATCTGAGAGCTCTAGCGAAGAGGACCCATGGAGTCTGCAGATCAAAGGGGTAGAGATGAGAAGGGGCGTTCCCAGCGGACTTCCCCACCCTGCACCACCTACGCATGCAGAGCATGTGAGTTTCCGGTTATGAGGACCAATTTGAAATACAAAGAAAAGAGAGACAATAACACATTTAGCATTTACTAAAGCCTGTAGTAGGCAGAGAGTGAAATATAGAAAGACAGCTATAGAAAGACGTTCAGCTAACTCCAAATTGAGTGACTGAAAAGGAAGTTCACGCCATGGCAATTGGAAATGATTGGAGTGTGAAGAAGAAGAGAAAAGAGAGCCAGTGAAAAGTTGGATTTCCAGAATAAAGTGCAAACAGAAAGAGTCTTCAGTGCTACAGACAGATCAAGGCAGGTTGACTCAGACACACTTAGAGGAAATAAACAAGAGAACAGAAACCATATCAAACAGAGAAGGATGGAAGTCGGGTTGGCGAAAGAGAAGGCAATAAACAAGATGTAGAGCAACTATAATAAAACACAATCGCCAGATCATTCCAGCTCTTTCTTCAAATACTGAAAGGGTTGAATCAGCAATTAACACGCCAGGGTGGAAACGTGATGAAATGAGTGAAAATAATAAAATATGGACTCTCACTTTACTTGTCACTAGCTTTATACAAATAATGTTGGAGTGGATCGGGTCTAGGTTAGGTTAGATGTATTTCCCAGAATCCTTGTTGGCTCCTAAAGGCCGTCGCAAAGCTTCAGTCACAATTTATTTCTCAGCACCTCATCTGTCCTCTTACACAGGGTCACTGTACATCCATCCCAGCATTGTTCAGAAAACACTTTAATTGTTTCCCATGGTGATGTCTGTAAAGAAGATTTGCATGGCTCCTGTGCAATAAAACGTATTCGGTCGAGGGAGTGATGTCATTTTATTTATACAGGCAATGACAAATACTAGGGCATGTTAAAAATACAGGCATTTTTACTTCAGATGACTTAAATAGCTATATTTGGAAAGGATTAATCATTTTAGAATTTGTGAGAAGTGCATAAAAAATAAAAATCTTTTTAAAAGCTAAAAAATTCTCACTATTAACTAGTTGCTTATTAGCATGCATATTACTAGAGTATTGGCAGGCATGACTATATTCTACCCGAGAACCCTATTCTTAATACCTAAACTTAACAACTACCTTACTAACTATTCATTAATAAAAAGAAATGAGTTTAGTTTAATTAATTGAAGTAGTGTATTGAGGCAAAAGTTGTAGTTAATAGATAGTTAATAGTAAGAATTGAACCCTAATCTAAAGTGTGACCTTACTTTTTTACTCTGAAGACTTTTGGAGTGTGATCCTTTCCAGAGATGAGCGATTTGAGTGTTCATATTTGAGTTTTCTGTTGTGGCAAGCAGTACGAGGCCGAGGGCTGTGAGAGAACGGCACGAGGCTGGTGGCGTGATAGATAATGAGCACCAGCTGGCAAGACCGCACCGGTTTCAGATCTCTCACTTGAGTAGATTCGGATGCATAAAAGCAGGAGCGACAACAGTGTGAAGATCGAGGAGAGGACCAGGGGTATTCCAGAAAGCAGGTTGGTGACATATCTGGGTATGCTTAAGAGTAAAAGTTAGCTGGATAACCTCAACTTTCGGTTCCAAAAAACGAGGTAACTTTCAGGGTATGTGGGGCAACCATGGCAAGCAGCTCATGTTCAGGGTTAGTTTACTTAAGAGGTATTCAAATGTGTGTTATATAATTAATATAGTTAAATTAATATAACTAAATGTGTTATATAGTTACAGTTGTAATATACAAAATATTAATTCTGAAGCACAATTATAACAAGGTAATGTTTAAATAAAAGATTCAATTAAAATATATTTCTTATTTATTTTATTGTCCATCTCACACATGAATCTGCATTCAATTAATTAGCATCAAATAAACAATATAATCTTTATTCTCAGTGAATAAAGATTACTTATTAAACGAAAAGATTCGTACAACCACCAAATAGGTGGGTGATGCTGAACTAAAGTAGGTTATGTAACTCACTCATTAAGAAGCAAAAGAAAAAGGAAGTAGAATGATACGCTTTTTCTTCGCGTCTGTTTCCATGGTGAATCATTCGATTTCCATCGCTTCTGTTGAGAATGTCTTGTGTGTTCACGGTGTTAACGTACTCTGAGTTGTCTGAACTTACCTCGGACTCGCTTTTGGAACCATACACCTCGCGAGTAAGCAAAGGTGCCTGGGTTAATCAACCGAGGAGTTCAAGGTATATGTGACCAGTCGAGATTAACCTTGCTTTCTGGAATACCCCCAGGCCTGGATTTTCACGTTGTTTTTGTTTTGTTTATGTGTGTGACTGCAAATCACCCATGAGGGGCTGCCTCTGCTTTACTTTCATTTTGTGTTAATTTATATATTAAAGTGTTGAACATTCACCTGGTTTCTGCCTCACCTTCCATAACAATGAATCATGCGTTAGTATTACAGTATAAGAAGCAACTCAAACCTTTCAGTACCATAGTGTAGCGAACAGTTATTGTTGTTGTTTGTTTTTGCTTTTAAATATCTTTCCACTTGAGTTGAGTTTTCATAGACCCATTCTGTTTTTGACCCATTCAATATGACTATAAGTAATAATAATAATAATAATAATAATAATAATATAATTTTTATTGATTATTTAAAATATAAACAAATTAAGAAATAAAATAATAAAAATATATATAAAAAATTCTGTACTTAATAAAATATTTGTATTTTATATAGTAAAATGAACAATACAAATATTTACACCCTAATATTTTTAACCAATACATGTATGCATACATGTGCTGCTGATCTCAGAGTGAAGTGTGGCACTGTGTTCATTTACTGTATTTACGTATCATTTACATTTAATGTATTTCTTGTTTAAATCTAAATCTACAGAGATGCTAAAAGAAAAAATCTTGACTTTCCGATTCAAATGGCACGTCCCCATGTAAAACATGTAAAGCCATTCCAAATAGGGCTTATGTTTGCTATGTTTTTTTTTTTTTTTACCTCTAGTGAGAAATTCTTCCCATTTTTGTCCTTAAAGGGCTGCAGGTGCTCCTCAGATCGAGACATTACACACCTTTTCTGTTTCTGCTGAACAGGCTGTAAAATAAAGTAGAGAAACAAAACACAGATGTGAGAAAGAAACAAAACAAAATCAATCATGGAACTGAAGAACAGTTTATTTATACAGTGAAAACATCTTATGTTAGCCTACACAACTACTAGTCACATAATTAACCTTCATTAAACACATTTTAGGAATGCACTGATGACCTCAAGTTTTTTGTACAGAAAGGTTCTCAGAACTTTGGCTAACGCTCTGGTAATATTAATGTTATGAACAAACATTCTTCCAGTAACATTAATAGAACATTCATTTAAAGTTATGTGGTCTTAAATAAAATTCTCAAAATGTTAACATAACATTATTATTTATACCATTGTTCATTAAATGTTTTTTCTGAAACTACTTTAGTTAGATGGTACTTAGTTTTTCTGTTTCAGAACCGTAAGATCTCAGAAGTAACATTCCAAAATTATAAAAATGGACTGTTCCAGTATAACAAAGAAAATAACATTTTCATTTATGAAACATTTAGTGAATATTCAGAAATAAAGTTTTCACAACTAAATGGGAACCTTAATAAAACGTTTCTTAGAACATTTGTTAGCTGGCGCACGCGCAATGGCCCCCCCCACCATATGGCCAAACTTCACCGATATAAACTGCTACAGACCAGCACCAAACTAGCATTTCAACCAGCTACCATGGACTTTTTATTCATTCAGGGAAGCTTGTTACATTCAGTCCTTCTTCGCTTCCTGCACTTCATAGATGTATCAGTATAGAGAAAAATGTGCTATTTGTGACCTGTGCTAACAGATGCTAATGCATCCCATTTCATGAACCTTTCCTTCGCTTCTGTTCATTGCTGTAAACCTGGAGTCTTACAACAGCCCAACAGGCTTCACCGTGTCACACTCCATCACTACAGTTGGTGATGGATCACAGCCTCTGCATGATAACTCAGCGCAATGCAAACACACACATGCTAATGTCCCTGCCAGCTGGATCGCGGGCTTTGTGAAAGCGAAGACCTGCCGGGCCGCCTGCATAACTCTATGCCCCTTCCAGCTGTCAGTCACACATCTGCTTTAGTGCTTAGCTTAGCTTGCTAATGCAGTGATGATCCATTTATTGTACGAACCTGGCGTAAGAGAGAAGCCATGCTTATTGGGCCAAGGGGAGGTTTTAGGGACGTGAACTGTTGAGGATTCAGAGAAACACAGAACATTGCCAGAGGAGGAATATTTGCCTGCGTAAACAAATGTAGGCTTGATCTGTTCAGCAGGTGTACACCAAAACCATTTAGCTAAGCATACAAGCTCTGGAAAAGTACATTTACAATTTATCAACCACATGTATGAGTCGGCCTAACTAATAAGCTTTTGAAAGATTAACAATGCAAATCGCTGACTAGGGATTCGAGCTAAGGCACGCAAAATATGCCTAAACAGCAGGAGCGGTTAATAGGATGTATAGCAATGCATCAAAGTGACCATCCTTCAATCGAAATTTCCATGAGCCAAATGCAAATCCATCTGATATGTTTGACTGGTTCAAGTGCAACTAAAATGCTCTGGCATTATTATTTGTGTGTTAGACCAATCCCACTCTGGATTAATGATTGATTGTAAATGTGTTTTTTTGATGTAGGGCAGTGTTTTAAAATTGACCACATCAACATCCACCAGTGTTTTTTCAAGCCAATTGCCAAACATGCCGACAGTGGAATGTGAGTATTTCCACATCTGTGGAGTGTGTGTTTTGGGTTGGCAATGAAAAATGTTTGCAGGATTTAAACTCGGCTTTGAGCATGTAATCGGATTCTTACACCTCATTCACACTCCGCTGCACACTTAAGCTGGGCTCAGATAACCTTTGACTTGTGGCACAAAGCTGAACCAATCTCACTAACCTCCTGAAAACCCTGATAAATTGCTTTACTGGTCAGGAGCAAAACAGACAGTTCTTAAGAGGCTGTTTAAGCCTTTACCCACTCTATAGTTTCTTTTCAAAAGCACCAGAATATATGGAGCATTTCATATACAAATAGGGTACAAAAAGAGGGACTGAAATTTATTAATAAATCTACTGAATATATGCATTTATTTATTTATTTTTAAGAAATATCTCAACCAAAATCTTGAGCTGATGTATACTGTAATCACAAAAATTTTAATTTCTGCTACCAGAATGTCTAAATGTTATATAAAACTCAAACTATCAAACTAGATTGACATAACTATATATTATATAAATAAATATATATTTTAAATATAAAATATATATTTTAAAGTGCAATTTATTCCCATGATGACAAAAGCTAAATTTACACTCAGTGTTAAGAATCACATCATTCTAATATGCCTACTTTGTGTGCACATCATCAATGTTGAACACTAGTTAAAGGTTACTTCAGCGATTAGCATTGCTTTCTGTAATCAGTAGAAACCCGGTAGTATATAAGAATGATCGTATTTCCCCCATGCATCATATCCCCTGAGACGAGAGATCTATGTATTTTATGTCTGGAAAATCCTCCGATGACACAAATATCGCCATTTTGCATCATCAGAGAATTTTATGGCCAGAGCTAAAGACTACAAGCCAGTAGTAGGAGCTAGTTCCGCATGTTATCAACCCGCCATGGGGGTGAGATCTCACTCACAGCGCCGGCTCGCATCTGCGGGCATTCATGTAAACGGAGCGGTCATTCATGTGAATTTTTCAAATGAATTCCTATGAAAGTTAAGCTTCCACAGGCATGATCTGAACACGCGCTCGTGAATGTCGTATGCTGCGCCGCAGCTTACCTCAGCTCTTCGCTCTCGTGATAAATGTAATCTGACTCCTGCACATTATATTGAACACACGTTCAGTTTTTAATTGTAGAATGCACTCAGTTAATGTTCTCTAACTGAACTAAATGATTTTATTATTATGAAAATGAAAACAACGGTAGGCGCGGGCGCTGGGCGGTAGGCAAGTAGCTTTGGGAGGGCCTCAGAGGGGCAGCGAAACAAGTGCATTCTGGGAGTTGTTGTCTTTCATCCACATGAGCCAAAAATAAATTTTCTGGCTTTTTCTCAGTCTAGAAGGCACCAAATTCAAAAAATTATTTCAGATTTCTACTACATAAATGACCCAGTTTAAATGCACATTCATCTTCCCAGCGCTGAAGCACGCCTCTTTAATACTTCACAGTTGTGCTAGTTAATATTTCTGACACTTTTAATCTTTTTTTTTTTTTAACTGTAGTGTATACATATAGGTACAGTTCAACTGAAGAAACCTGGAGTTAAGTGCTTTAGGCCTGTAAGAACAAGTAAGACCCTAGACAAAGTGCTGAAAATGACCCCCTCTCTCATTTATTTAACAAACCACATTTGCAGTATTGATCATTTTGGCAGCCAACTGGGGCTCAATAAAAACAGCCATTTGAAAATCAATGAGCCTTCTAAAGGAGAACACGGGTCATTGGCACTGATCTATACAAACTAAACATGTCTGCATGTTTTTGTATATGCATACTTGTATGTGAACTCATGTTTGTCTGTATGTCCATGCGTATATGTCCACATGTGTTTGCATGTATGTGATCTCAATGATATGCATGGATGTGTGAGTAAACGATGTGTGTATTGATTTTTACTCTCTGTGCTTGCGTGTGTCCACATCTCACCATTCAGATCTTTCCGTAGCTTGCGGAGTCCACGCTGAAAATCCTCAAACTTCATCTGCGACGCCTGAAACAGATCCTGAGGCTCTGGAAGTGGGTACGACTGATGTTTCTTTACCTGCATCCTGACACACAAACAATGGAAAAAGAGCAATCAAACAGATGTTGTGTTTATGAGATCATATCTGTAGCATTGGTTGATCTAAAAATAATTGAATGTGAATTCTGTTCAAATAGTTTGTGTAAAGATCATTATGATTCCAAAAATAATAAAAACATCAAACACAACAAATCAATCTCAATAGCACCTCGTCTGTCGGAGAGATCAGAGTTGCTCACACACACACGCACACATATGCGCTTCTCCTTGTTATTTGCCCGAACGCTAGAAGCACTTTAACAACCTGTGGATCATATTTTGTCAATTTGGACATGGCCTTGTGATCACAACATCTGGACCGTCTGCTGACGGTATTTACAATACAGCCCTTTTAATCTGCGTCCAAAAAGGGCATCAAGCAATCAAAGGGCTCTGCTCATTCAGAGCGGCCATTTGTCTATATGGTGAAGGGAAAGAAAGGCAAATCAAAGTGATGAAACCAAAAACAAAGCCACATTTTTGTCTAACATGAAGGGTGATTCTAAGGGACCTGGGGGTCTGTTAATCGAGCCAATGCAATAAACAGCTGGCCAAACCTACCTCATCAAAGTGTTGCAGATAGTAAGCAACTATGTAGGACAGGAGACTCTGAGAATTATCCTGACGGAGTGAGAGAAGGAGACGAGAGATGGAAATAAACACAGGAGAATAATAGTTTTTTTTCATGTTTTGCGTATGTGACACATTGTATACACATTTAGCTCAAAGCAGTTGTGAATAAGAGGCCAGAATGGAGAAGAACCATTCTTCTTTTGTGTCCCACAGAAGTAAAGTAAGTCATATGCAGGTTTGAAATGACATGAGGGTGAGTAAGTGATGACATAGTTCACCCCAACATGAAAATTATCTATTTAAACTGGTGACAGTGATCTCATTTTTACTCACACTGCTCTTGACATCTTTAACTTGACAGGATGTCAAGGGTAAATCCATCTGCCTGTCCTCTGCTTCGGTTGCCCCTGCTCATTATGTTCCCAAATGCAAGAACCAAACCTAGAATTTGCAGGACGGCTTCACTGGATTGTAGAGCCTGTAAACAGAAGAGAAAGATGATGAAGCACAATGAGTGAAAAGAGGTTTTCTTCACTGCTTTCTATCTGAACTTTCAACTTAAAATATGCCAGTGGTGACACTGTAAATGCAATCTGACTAGTGTACTTCACATTCTCGCCACCGTACAGATTTTTAGCAGTGTTTCTAGCTTTGCGCTGAACTGATGTAACACACTGTGAAGCTGGACTGAAGAGAATACAGAAAACCCGCTCCGAGAACTGAGGAACCTCTGACAACTGCAGCAGAAACCTGACAGAGACAGACACACAAAGAGACAGGGAGGCAAATTAACAACAAAAGATGGATGGATGGATGGATGGATGGATGGATGGGATGGATGGATGGATGGATGGATGGATGGATGGATGGATGGATGGACCGACAGATAGACGCATTGATACATACTGTTCAGGCTTGTCCAGTGGTTTTGCATTTTCTTTATCTTTTGAAGACTTGACATGTTTCTCAATCTGATCCATCTCTTCTTTTTGAGCTCTCTGTGAGGTTGACAGAAGAATAGAATGAAAGAGGAAAATGTGATTTAAAAATGGGAAAATACATTTATATACTTCTAATGGAACATTTCATAAATACTATAAACTTTAATGAAAAACAATGCTATCTGGAGTGTGTACATGTGTACTGTATGTGTGTGTTGCTTTGGTGACCTTACACCAAACTTACAAAGTGTGATCCACACTTCAGACTGTGCTTGAGTCAGACAGTGAAAAAGAGAATGGAGAGAGAAAAGGCAGGAGAGACGAAAGAGGGGATATACTGTGTGTGTGTGTGTGTGTGTGTGTGTGTGTGTGTGTGTGTGTGTGTGTGTGTGTGTGTGTGTGTGTGTGTGTGTGTGTGTGTGTGTGTGTGTGAGTGAGAGGGGGGGTGTTCTGTGGTTTTGGTTGAAGGAGTCAGAGACAACGTGGAGTCTCGCACACTAAAGAGAAACAACCTCAACATTTAAACTCAACAACATTGCCTCAAGCTACAGCTGCGAACGGGTGGGTGGGTGGGTGGAGGAAAACAGAGGGATGGAAGGAAAGATAGTTTTCAGCAGAAAGTTACTACACATACACACAATTCTACACACACACACACACACACACATACCTTCATCATTATTTGTTAATTTTACACTATGCGTTTGGCCCTCTAGTGGTTAAAAATAACAGTAAAGTCTTTGGAAGAGCATTGTTTGTTGTGCTTTGGATCTTTGTGTGGATACATGTGGTTTGTGCCACCAGTGTAAACATGAATACAGGACATCATATCATCAGAGCGGATGGACAAAAACTAATGCTTTTTGCTGATTCCACGGAAGTTTGCCATTTTTACCTTCATGCTACACCGTCTTTTCTTTCTGTATGGATGTGATGTGACACACACACACACACACACAGGTGAATATGTGATATCTATCTATCTATCATCCATCCATCCATCCATCCATCCATTATTAAAGTAATTAGAAATGAAAGTAATGCAATACTTTTTAAAGAGAGTGTATAGTAATATGTAATATAGTAATCTAATTACACTGCTGAACATGTAATTAGTAGCTAGTAATTCATAAAATTTTTAGTGTAACTTAACCAACACTGCAACTAATCTGCGAATCACATGTGTGCCGAAATGTGGGTCCTGGTCCATATGGGTCACGGATACACTATGATACATTTCTCCCTAATATTAGTAAGATATTTATGATGCAAAGACATATGAATGAAAGCCATTATAAAGTGTTACATATTCCTGAAATGATACACAGAGCAAAAATGCCAAGAAAAGTGTCCAGACATGAACATTGTTGACATAATGGTCAGACTTGTGAGAAAATGTTATGGTGTCGTAGGTCTGAAGATGATGTGTGGCTACGACTCCCGCCACCGGTCTTTATCTCAAATCATAATGACGTGCAGCTCAGCTAACACACACACGCTGCACACAGAAAACATGTAAAGGACCTCTTGTGTTGACAGCAAGATTTATGACTGTTGCTGCAATGCACATGGCGAATCATGGTGTGTAAACTCATCAGTGCTCACACACACATATAAAGAATGAAAGATAATCACTATTTGTAGCAGCCAATCATCTAAGACTCCATTCATGCCGCCATGTTAAACTGACGAATTGCTTAAACTTTGCTCAATCTTTTTTTCTGAGTTTTCATTCTTGGAGAGGAAAACCTCCATTCTCTCCATTTGTCTTCCTGTCTGTTGTCAGTTCCATGTCTGCATGTCTGTCTTATACAGTCGCCTTGTTCCTCTCTCTCTTCCCTCAGACAGTGACACACACTGGCTCCATGGTAAACCTTACTCATTCCAGCGGTGTTTGTGGCCTGCATGTTTGTTTTGGTATTTAACACACATTTCCGCGACTCTCTTTTTGAGTCGACCACGCCAAGGCAGAGGTCCAAAATCTCAGGAGTATATCCTGTCCAGTTCTGAGAGGTTTAAGAGTTTAATGATATGATAAATGATCACTTATGGAATTCATACTTCATAAGGATTGCCAGGATTCATCACATCTGCTTATCTGGACTGTCACGTCCTGTCATGTTGTGGGCTTACATTTTCATACAGCGCCTGAGCGTCTCCAGATCCACCACTGTGCAGTCCATGTTCAAGATGGCTGTCAGAAAGAGAGAAATGAGAGAATCCATCACTGATTGACCAATCAAGAATAAAGATCTATTCAAATGATTTTTTCAGACATAGAGGAACACTATAAGGAATACTGATCATCAACTGTCTGGGAATTTAAATTAATTTATTTTCCAAAGAACTAAAAACTTTTTTTCCCCAATAATACCACAATAAAAGTAAATTAATACTTTCACAAATCCATAGCCATAATATGTCCATGAATTAAAAAAATAAGTTCCACAAACAAACAATTAGTTTAATACATAAAACAACATATTAATTTACGTAATAATTATTTATTCTTAATTAATAAATTTTCTTGGAAAGTTTATGAAAATTTACATTTTTAATGTTACAAAAGATTCATGTGACTCTGAAGACTGGAGCAATGATGCTGAAAATTCAGTTTTGCCAATACAGGAACAAATCAATTCTATACTGAAAATGAAATGAAATGGGGGTCAGCTATTTTAATATTTCATTATTATTATATTGTTTTTTTACTGTATTTTTGATTAAATAAATGTAGGCTTAGAGTTAGCACAAGAGACTTACATTAACATGAAAAAAATGTGTGTACTTAGCACCAAACTTAGTGTGTGTCTCTGTGTGTGGCCTGGTAAACCCTACCTATTTGGGGGACAAAATGCCCCCACAAAGATGGCAATATCCGAAATCCTTGTCCTTGTGGGGACATTTTTGGTCCCCATGAGGAAAACATCTTATAAATCACACTAAGATGTGATGTTTTTTGAAAATATAAAAATGCAGAATGTTTCCTGTGAATGGGTAGGTTTAGGGGTAGGGTAGGGGCAGTGTAGGGGGATAGAAAATACGGTTTGTACAGTATAAAAACCATTACGCCTATGGAATGTCCCCATAAAACATGAAAACACAACGTGTGTGTGTGTGTGTGTGTGTGTGTGTGTGTGTGTGTGTGTGTGTGTGTGTGTGTGTGTGATTTGAGCGACTCTGACAAGGGCCAAATTGTGATGGCTTGACGACTGGGTCAGAGTGATCTCAAACTGCAGCTCTTGTGGGGTGTTCCCGGTCTGCAATGGTCAGTATCTATTAAAAGTGATCCAAGGAAGGAACAGGTGGTGAACCGGAGACAGGGTCATGGGCGGCCAAGGGTCATTGATGCACGTGGGAAGTGAAGGCTGGCCCGTGGTCCGATCAAACAGATGAGTTACTGTAGCTCAAATTGCTCAAGAAGTTGCTGGTTCTGATAGAAAGGTGTCAGAATACACAGTGTATCGCATTTTGGGTCAGGGTGCCCATGCTGACCCCTGTCCACTGCCAAAAGCATCGACAGTAGGCATGTGAGCATCAGAACTAGACCACGGAGCAATGGAAGAGGTGGCCTGGTCTGATGAATCACGTTTCTAACGAGCCGGCTTATCCGGGAAACCATCGCTTAACTGGGGAACAAGCTGGCGGAGGCAGTGTGATGCTTTGGGCAATGTTCTGCTGGGAAACCTTGGGTCCTGCCATCCATGAGGATGTTATGTTGACATGCTGACCACCTACCTAAGCATTGTTGCAGACCATGTACACCCTTTCATGGAAACGGTATTCCCTAGTAGCTGTGGCCTCTTTCAGCAGGATAATGCGCCCTGCCACAAAGCAAAAATGGTTCAGGAATGTTTTGAGGAGCACAACAACGAGTTTGAGGTGTTGACTTGGCCTCCAAATTCTCCCAGATCATAATCCAATTGAGCATCTGTGGGATGTGCTGTACAAACAAGTCCGATCCATGGAGGCATGTGATGGATTACAATCAACCATTTAAGTACAATTAGATAAGATCAATTTAGGTCAACCAATTACCAAGCAATGCTTAATTTTGTTCAGTCTGTGCTGTAAAAGGTTGCATTAGCAATTAAAAAAAAAAACATGGTCAGAAGTGAATCATTTTGGTCCCAAATTTTTATAAATTTTACTGGTAGTCCACCGCAAGAAGAATTTTTGGGTATAATATGTCACAGTTTATTTTGCAATCCTCACTTTTTTAATGAATTAACTAGAATTAAAAGAATTATGGTAGATTATATCATTTAATAATAAAACATGTTTACTCATCATCAAAATGTATTTTCAAGAGTTGTTTTTACATAATAAAGCATTTGAATCTCTAGCAGGGCTGTTATTGAGCTGGCTTGACTGAACACTTTTTGTCTGTGCTAAATAGAGCTATTATGGGCTAACTTTTGTGTGTTCAGTCATTTGGGAAATTGAGAAATTGATCATTAGCGCTGTTCCAGAAACCACACAAGAAAGAATAACAAAAACATCCATATCTGGCAGATGCTCAGACATATAAAATGGAGACATACAGCAAAGCATTACTCCTGTTATGGGAGAATGATATCAAAGAGAACAACTGCAGCCTTAGAAGAGATGGGGAGAGGAAACACATGACAGAGGGAGAGAGAGGCAAGAAAGAGAGCGAAAAGTAAGCACAATCTATGACTTAGTAGTTTAATCTGTCATCATCCTGACAACAATATCCCACCAGATCTACACCTCAATCCCCACATACACAAACAACAACAGCGTAATCCCCACACCCCACAACAAAGTCTCCAAACAAAGAATTTGTCTCGATGTCCAGGGATGTGGTCTGTGCTTTCCCAAAACACTGATGCAGTAGTTTACTGTGGTGGTCTTGCTTTAATCTGAGGAAGAAATGGTTTTGAAAGCTTTCTAAAGTTTTTTAGCTAAAAGAAAAAAATGAAAGAAAAGTGATCAACACAACAAACTTTCATACTGTTATCATCCCTGCATTAGAGATACTAAAAGAATTTCATATTTTAATGTGTTGTTTATGTTGAAATATTTGACTGCATGTAACAGAAATAGTTATTATTATTATTATTATTATTATTATTATTATTATATAATAAATATATTAAATAAATATTGTTAGGGGTGTAACAAACCAAATATTAACTGATATTCAAACCGAACCGAAAAACCACGATACACCACCCACGGTATGTACCGCGGTACTCACAAATAATCGCAATAAGCTCTGTGTTTTGTTACTTTCGATAAGAAACAAAGTGTCATCTTTCAAATTCTGTTAATTTTATTATGAAACTCAAACAAAAATGGTGTTTTGGCACTCTATAAAGTGCCGTGACTGTTTAAGCTCCTCAGCTCAAGCGGAATCGCGGAGCCATCTCTTCCTCTTAATGCTAGTTACAGAATAAACATGAATGAACATCTGATGGTATGTTGAAAGATACAGTACAAATTACTGAAACGTATAATATCTCGTGTAATCGCTCAATCAGTGTTTGAACTGTGGAAAGACGTCAATAAAACAGCTTGTAAACAATGTCACGTGAGCATTACATTTACCTCAGGCAAGTCATTCAGTGTCCACAGCTGGTTAGTTTGCTAGAAAAATTAACTCTTTCGCTAAATATATGCACTATTAGCCTATATATTCATTATATTTGACTTGACCTGTTAGTGATGTGATGTCTTGATTATTTAAATGTATATTTAAATAAATCTGTCATGAAAATGACAGCCACTGTCATTGATTAAAAATGATTATAGGCCTATTTCAACAATGAATTGGAGTAAAAACATAATTTTATCATAAGATTTATAAGTTAATGCAAAAAGCTGCCTTATGTGCAGTTTACATGTTTGCATACAATTTGTTATTTGAGTGTTGATTATTATATCTAAAAATAAATAAGACAGAGACATAATTTGTTCAGTAAACTACTGTTTAATAAAAAAATGCAATTTAATGTTTAGTTTTCTCCCCTGCTGTACCAAAATGTACCGAACTGAGATTTCAAAACAGATGTGCGTGCATTCAACTGTACACCCCTAATATATATTATAAACAAGTGAGTGTAAGTCACTGAAGAAACAAACAAATCAATACGGAGGGGTCGGCATCACACATAAAAATAAAACAATTATTATTACTAAAATGATTATTATTACAAAAACAGAGTCTTGTGCTAAAGTAAAATGTGTTTAGCATTTATTTGTCAAAATTAAATAAGAATTTGAATCAAATTTCAATAATGATATTATTATTAAATCAGATATCATATAATAAATATTAAATAGTATGCACTGCAGAACAAGCGAATCAAATTGTCTGGAGGGGGTTAGCGTCACACATAATAGTAATAATAATAGTAATAGTAGTAATAATAATAATAATAATAATATATTGGCCCATTCAGAGGACTTTTATTTGGATATAAACAGAAATTGCAGTAGGAGTATCTGTGAAAAAAATTCTCATTTCTGAAACTATAAACACAATTATATGCTTTACACCACAATGACTATAATCACCTGAAATTCGCTCACTCTTACTGTTATATAGCTCATCACTTAGCTGGCATTTTTATCCAAATAACACCTATTACACAAGGAATCCCCCTGGAGCAACCTTGGATCAAATGCCTTGTTTAAGTGAACAATGCTAGCTCAGGTTTTAACTTCTAGACAAGCTACACTACATTTCTGTTCTTGTTACATATATCATAGGCCAAACATTTAAATACGTGTTTCTCTAAAGCAGTTTCTTCTGTTTTTAGCAGGTTTACAAAGATGAATTTGTGCCAAACTGCCATAATTACTATCTTCCAAAATGCAAGCGTATATAACCCGAAAAGAAAATGTACAGTGAACGCTACCATGTTTGCAATTCTTTAGCTAATGCGGACACATACCACCTTCTCTCTCTAAACACTACTAACTATAAAATGGTACACTGGTTAGCTAGGGAAGGAAGCATTTTATATAAGGACATGATCATACACATATGTTTCCTTGTTGCTTTCTTTGGGTTCGCTGCCATGATTCAGAATGTCCTGTGACAGCTCAGAATACCCAAACAGACAGCACTGCAGAAGAAGAGTGTGTGAGTCACTAAAGAAACATAACAAACAAATGGTCCGGAGGGGGTCGAGTCACGTGTTGAGGAATCCAATCTTAAACACGCATAAACACTGAGCTGACTTGTGAAACTCTGAGATTGTTATGGGTAGAAATCAAAGGCTTGTCACCAAGTGTGTTGGTGCAAGAGCTGCCTGTGTTCTAGTCAGTCATGCAGGAGTGTTTTCAGCTTGTGAAGGGCTCAAACATGAGATCTTATGAAAACCAGCTGAGGGAAACAAGAAAGTTGACACAAAGGAGCGATTCAGTGGAAACCCACAGAGGAGTTGCACCAGATTAGGTTTAGCTTCCTAATAGCAAGTCATAATCTTGAGAAGAGTTTTTTTAATGTTGTTTGATGGCTGATAATTGTATAATGAAAGAAAAGAGAGACAGACAGTAACTTTTCTTCTACTGACTGTAAAAAATGCCTCATAACTTTGCATGAACCTTTAAACTCTGCAATTAAACCAACTCATGACATTCTTTCCTAGTTCCTCAAAGGGCCTGATCCAGGTCAGTGTGGTGAAGCGTTATGTTGAGAATGTATTGATTCTGGGTAAATAGCATTGTCAGAGAAACTGTTTGTTTCTATTTGGTAGTTTACTCTGGCCAAACACACTGGCCTCTGCATTGGGCGGAATTGCAGCGAGACCCAATGAGACTCGACCAGTGCTGAATTGTGGGTACTGAGCTGCATAATAGATGGGGACTGTGTCCATAAATTCTCAAAGAGCCAGTAAAAATTTCTTCAGATACCGCCGGTTTAAAGGATGTGTGCGTATGTAATGCGTGTGTAAAATATTAGGTATCCGCTCACATAATGTGTTGTGGTTTTTAAAACTGCATCCAGCCTTGCTGATTCATTAAAGCGAAGAAAGAAAAATAGAATTTAACAAAGGATTGTTGTTACAGTGGATTAGACTGGAGGAAATTATGCATGGAAAAATGTTACTGAAAAAAAAAAAAACTGAATTCAGCTTGTCTGCTGCCTGTTAACCAACGAATGACTAAAAAAAACACACACACACATTGTTAAGACTATGTTGCTGAAGAGATACACTAATTATCCATCCAGGACTACAAAGCAACCAAACATGGTTTCATTTTTGCACCAACTCCAAAATCAAACAAGAATTTACCATTGCACGCACCCAACAACAGTTACGTTCCTGAATAAACCAGTGACTCCGCATGAATGGTTTGAATAAAGAATTCATTGACTCAGTTTCACACTGTGTTCGAATGATTCGACTGAGTGAATGGCTCAATGATTCACTCATAAAATCTGTTATTTGGTCCCACCATACTGTTATATGGATGTAAACTGATCAAAGATTTAATATAATATAATATAATGCTTTTCATGGGTAAGCTTATTTAATTTGAATCCAAAGAAGAAACACACAGACCATCAGAGATATCTGGATAAGAAAGGGACAAAAGATATATATGTGTGAAAATCAACCTTACTGAAACATTTTCCTACTTTTACTAATGAATTGTGTCGGACCTTTTCCCGATGTATTCTATTTCAGTGACTCCTTCACCACATAAAAATAAAGAGTTCTGGATAGCTCTGGCCGCTGTGAGACAGGACTTAACATTCCCGAACATGTGATGAGAAGAAATGGCATTATTTCCTTTATAGTGCATTCAAGGGGATGAGTGAGCAGATAGAGTGATGACAGCAATAAGAGGGAGAGAGAGAGAGACAAATTAAAGAGAAAGACCCCAGAGACAGATTCGAAATATCTTCAGCAGAGAAGGACATTGAGGGTTTATGCAAAAACAGATTAAAACGGTAACTACAGTAAAAAGAATAGAACAGAATGAGAAAGACGATGCGACTCTAATCATCACGTTCATTAAGATCTACAGTATCAACCTACTCTTGAACCCTGAGATGCAACCAACCCTCTCTGTCCAGCTTTCAAACACAATCAGTAACTGTATAAACAGCAACGAACAATGAGTCTTAATTGGCTGTGACATCATATTTCCCCCCTTAGAGAGGTCACATGCTGGCAGGAGGCTGAGCACAAGCTGAAGAGGTTTAGCCAAGAACACACACACACCTAATATGCATATATACAGTACATATATACCTTTTGATGGTTATATTTTTTAATTAAATGTATGAACCCGTTTTACCACTCTCAAAATTCAATATTAAGAAGTTACAATATTTTTTTGAAGACACTTGCAAGTAGTCAACAGCAAAACAAGTGCTCGCACACACACACACACACACACACACAACATTAAAAATGGGCGTACTAGAACACTTCTGTGGGTTGCTCACCGTTCTGGATATCTTTCATATCTAAATGAAGACTGGACATTAGAATCCCCACTGCCTGAGAACGTTTGTTATTCAGCAGCTTGACAACCTGAGAGAGAGAGAGAGAGAGAGAGAGAGAGAGAGGGTATTAATTCACTACTGTAGTTAAACATCAACCACATTATACTATAAAAAAGATTCCACAGTTATTTAAAAGCAAAAGTTTATCTGAATATTATTGTCGGAGACAAATATACTGTACATAAACACAGTATTTCATCTGTCTGCCCGCATAAATTTAATAGCGCAGAGAGGTACTTTGGCCTAAAAAGGAAGCCAAAAACAAAGCCAAAGTATGAGTATTTATGACTGTTTCCTCATATGGCATTATGGAGAGGTCTCCTCTCATTCTTTCATGCATAGCATCCACATATATCAAAATAACTTTACTTTCTCCCATTTCTGGCTCTGTCATAGAACACCACAGCAATTATGCAAATGTCAGACATGTCTGGTCCAATTAAACCGAGTTAGATTTTGACACTTTTAGACGGCCCCTTCAAATCAAGCATTTCTAAACAAGTCTGAGTTGTGTGTGGATGCGTGGAATACCTCACATACCCTGTATAAATTTTCACTAATATGTTTTTTGAAAGAGAACATTCCCTGAGCTCTGCCCTCTGCTAGTTCACTGTAGGTTTAGCGACTTCTATCCATTAACACATGTACATTGAGTGCCATCGTAAACATGTCATCTTTCATTGCCGTCCATTAACAACATGCTAATTTTGATTGTTGGAAAGAATTTGGACCCATGAAAACCTTCTAGTACAGGCCACACTTGAAAGTGTGTGATGGCGGCTCTGTGTGATCATCAGGAAGCCACTGGCTCCCATTATCTCCACAGGGCTTATGACCACTAAATACAGCTCGACTGCAGAGTGGTGCGCTACGTTAATGATGTGGGAAACACACTCATGCCTGTGATGAGCTGGATCTCAAACCAGACGCTTACCAACCAATGAGAATTGATTCCATACTTTAGCACTGTCTTGGTGGGAAGCGTGGATGTCGCTGTATGAGGGAGGATGGTGGTTCGGCGGTCGTACAGTAACTACCAGCTAAAGAACTAGATAACTCCTGCCTCAGCAATGGGCCGTAAAATGAATATGATTCATAAAATGAACATGATTATGTGGGCTCAAATGGAGCTTCGGGGAGCTGTTTTTAATTGATGCATCTAATTCATGTGAAAGGTGGCCATTTTATTAAATTAGCACTGTAATTTTGACTGATATGTGCAAACTTTAACCATAGGCCTAAAGCAAGTATTTTGTGAATAATGCTGAAGTTGTTATCTATGCATACACACACACCCACCACCCACCCACTCTCTCTTTCTCTTACACACATATAAAGTGTGGCATGACCACACTAGGCTGACTGGAGTCGCTGGGTTGGCTGGTGGTTTGAGGGTTGTGGGTTTTAACTCAATACAGACCCCTGCCTCCCATTCCTCAGATCTTACAGACCACAGAGAGAGAGAGAGAGAGAGAGAGAGAGAGAGAGAGAGAGAGAGAGAGAGAGAGAGAGAGAGAGAGAGAGAGAGAGAGAGAGAGAGAGAGAGAGAGAGAGAGAGAGAGAGAGAGAGAGAGAGAGAGAGAGAGAGAGAGCAAGCAAACAGAGAAACACTTTCAAAAGTCTTATGAATTTCTCAATATTTACATGGTGTTGTGGATGTGGTGGTACCTTGGCACAAATATAGTATTGGATGTAGACCATTGTATTTTTGTTAATGATTTGGGAATGATTACCATATTCATATACCATGGTATTTCAATGGCACTACAGGATACTTCAAAGAAAATGGTACATGTACAAAACATGCATAAAAGTACTACCTTGGTATTCTTGGAAGTATCATGTAGTACTATGTAAACACCATGGTACATTTCAGTACCATGGTGTATTATTACCATTCGATACTGTTACAGTATAGTAGCACCACATTACTCTTTACACATTACTCTTTATCAAGGATGGTATATATATTTGGAAATTATCAAAATAACAAAATATTTTTACATAATTCATAGTTGACAAACACAGCTGCAGGAAAATAAAATGAGTTTTTAGTAATGCAGTTTATAATGTGCTTGTTGTGTAGCTGTGCATTGTTATCAGAAATCTCTTTGACTCCAGACGAAGGACTCACAAAACGCTCACCAGTGACTAATTTTCACACCACTACCAGAGCGGAAGAGAGAGAGAGATTAGCTTCAGATGTGGTAGATGCCTGGATCGTTTCTGATGGTAAACAGTCTTATCAAAGAGTCTCATAGTCACACTTTGGTTGATGGAACATTAAGTAGAGTTTATAACATTTACTGAACGTCTGTAAGGCTCTGATTCACAAGCTGTGCGTGTGAAATCACTGTTAATGGTTTTGTGTGTGGTGAGGTGAGGTGGGGCGTGGGCACGGCTATCTGTAAGGGCAGACATTCAGTAATGTTGTCCTGGGATCTTAGACTTAATAAGGTCCACTAGGGTATGGTCTACTTGTTGGGCTCAGGAAATGGGCCCAGTGATTTTTAATCAGTATGGGTGTAGTAAAGTCTTACCTGTTTGGCCTTTGATTTAGTTATGGTATCTGAGATAGGTTTCTTTTTTTTCCTTAACTGCGCTTTTGGCAAACATATCCACAAATTCATTAAAGTCTACAGATGGCTCTTGAACCTTCTCCCACACCAGAGCACTTTTGGTATCCCTATGTACAAGGGAAAAAAAGTATAATAATAATAATAATAATGATAATAATAATAAAGGCATAATAATCATAATCATCATAAAAGTTAATCTTATTGTATTATTATATGTGATCATAATCAAACCTTGGTTGAATGTAAATAAGGTGAAACACATTGCAAATACATGTAGCGTTCAGTCAACGAGGCATAAGATTACTTTTTGGCATGTAGCTGAATTCGGGTCCAGTAGAGTGGTTTCATGGGTCTTGGCGGCTCGATGACAGCTTTCAGGGGGACAGACTCCTGAGCCATACTGGGCGGCACCAACCCCATCAAGGGTGGTGGGGCCCAAAACCAGGTGGAGGAGGGCGGTGGAGGTCCACAGCCAGGAGGTGGAGGGGAGGGGTGGGCCCATGCCTGGGAGTGGAGGAGGGAGTGGAGCCATTCCCACAAGTGGAGATGGTGGGACAATACCTGGAAGTGGAGGAGGTGGAGGGGGCGAAGCCATTCCTGGGAGTCGAGGTGGAGGGGGTGGAGACATACCAGGGAGTGGAGGCGGAGGAGGGGGTGGAACAATACCTGGGAGGGGCGGACAGGTTGGAGCCATACCTGCAAGTGGAGGTGGAGGGGGTGGAGCCATACCTGGGAGTGGCAGATGGGGTGGAGTCATACCTGGGATTGGAGGTGGAGGAGGTATTGATACATCTGATGCTGAAGGTGTCAGTACACCTGCAACAACAGGGAATAGTGGTAGTGCATCCTGTTTTCTTTGGCAGCTGCAGGTATAGGGCATTCCCACCGGTGAAGTAGCACTGTCACTTAATATGGGAGTCTGTGATTGGTCTGAAAAAGGCACTTGAATTTTAAAGGCTTCCTCAACAGGTGAGGTCTGAATGGCTTTCACGTGGTGCAGAACTCCTTGTTCGTGTACTTTAGACTGCTTGATGGTTTGATTATCAATCACTTCTCGACCTCTTGTTCCAAGCTTTGTGTCATCCAACACATTATTGTCTTTTTCCATATCTGATATTTTTATAAGTAATTCTTCAATTGTTCGCTCTAGCTCCTGAATGGAAACAGAGGTCCCTTCTGGAACAATCCCAGATATACCGGTTGATCCATCCTGTGGAGAGCAGGATACAGAAAAGAGACTTCACATCTTTAAAAGAAACAGCAGCACGGGAATGAAAAACATAGACACCTCCAGTCACATGCAATTGTACTAGCATGAGTTAGTGCTTTGTTTTAGCGGATGTTAGTTTCTCCTCCAAAACTAAGTTTTTTTGAGGAATGGTATGAGTGAGTGTGTGTTTGTGAGTAAGGGGCCGTGTTTCTTAATAGCACAGACCAGGCACGCATGTGGCGTCCCACAAGTCAATAAAAGCACTTTGGCTGATCATGGAAAACGTAGCGGTGCTTCCTGGATGAAGGGAAGAGAGTGAACCCAGGGAAATGAATGAACCACCACAGCCAGTGTGTAAAAATCAGCACACAACACACAAGGGATGCACTTGGCAAACACACAAACATGGTGATAAACACATGCACACAACATACAGAGAACACATACAATCTGGCAGCAAGGGTCAAGGAAGTCCAACAAGTCTAGACTCCAGAAGTCGTCTCTGAGGACTCCTAAAAGGCGAGCCGCAGAGTCTCTGGGAATGAGGAGGGAAGGGTTTGTGCTTTTCTTTTACACAGCTTCAAACAGCTTCAAAGAGTTTGTGTGGGTCTGTGTGAAGGGTTGAGGGGGACGGAGAACATATCACACACATGGAGTCTGGTTACATGTTGGGCCTTGTCAGACTGACATGGGTTTGGGGAGACGCTTTCATTCACAAAACCCTTTTCCACAGCCAGCTAGCTTTGGTAAATTTTGGCTCCAGACCTTCAGGCCCCTCAGGAATTCTAGAGTCATTAGTAGCCAGATAAGTTCCTACATGCGATTTGATATGGTCACATGTACATTCCTTCCAGAAACATGAGAAATAAACTGTAATATAAGGTGTTGTGTGTGTATGTGTGCGCGCGCTTTGAACATTGGAATGCAAGTGGTCATTTATCATTTCAAAACTCAAACATGGTGTATCTTAAAATGCAATGGCAGGCACTGCGCCTGCTGGACAGATGTTTAGATCAGGATAAGATGCTGTTAGGATGCCGTTTACAGAAGGTCTCATAGCAACGTTAAAAACGTATGGCTTGTGAGTACAATACATTATGAGTAACATAAGGGTGTTGAACCTAATGGGGAAATATTTAAAACTAAGAGTTTGCACACACTAGCATACACATGCATGGACAATAGACAAAAGCAAATGCGTGTTTGAGTACACATAGCTCTTACAAAAATGTACTATGGTACAGTAATGGAATCAAATACCAAGGTACTTCGATATTTATCATGGTACTGAATGATTGCCATATTAATACACCATGGTTTTTACATGATACTCCAAGGTACTGCAAATAATACAAATATATTTGATCATATTACATGTCCAAAAACATGGTATTCCCATAGAACCATTTTCAAACTATAAAAAACATGGTATGGTAATTTTGGAGGTTTTTGTTACCTTTATAAAAAGTACTGGGGTGGTATTTTGTTACTTGTGTACCATATACCATGGTATTTGCATAGTACTCTATGTTACTTTCTAATATGTTTTGTAATAGTAGCAACTTTGGACATGGTACCATGGTAATACTATTATACTATTACATGGCATTTAGACTATTCCTAGCATTTGAATATGGTAATCATTAAGTATTATATTGTATATCAAATACATTAATAATAATGTCAGCAGAATCCTTATTTTGGTCATAGAAAACCTTACTGCAAGACAAATTCGCACCTGTACAGAAGTGGGGGTCGGAGGCCACATTGTTTGGAGCCGCCCAGGTGTTCTGATCTCATTCTGTCCGACTGGAGCCCAGGTATACAGCTGCTCTTTCTTTAAGTGTGCAAAACAATGAGAGAGCTGGCATTAAAACAGCTGATTCTGGCAAGAAATGTTTTAAACGGCACACAAGAATCTAAAATTAGCCTTCTGTTCCTGGGACTGCTTTCCTGATTAGACAGCAAGAAAAAGGTAAGATTCTGTGGCAGCACTGTGTGAAGGGTGACCTCTGCTGGCAAACTGAAAGAAAAACAACACCACTGGCCAGAGCAGAAAGAATACATGGCATTTGTCTTGCTGACACTGCCAGCATGTCCACACATACAAATTGAAAAAGAATGTACCCAAGGCTGTCCATTCACATCAGTGGGGGCATGCAGTGAACATGTCATTCCATCAAGGCGTGCTGCAGAGTTGCACTGCATGATTACACCTTTAAAGGTAAAACCTACAAGCTGGGTATAACAGGTTTGATAATGTTATATAATACCCATTTTCCTGGTTAATACTTTATTGGTGTTTGTTCATGTGTTTATACAGTGGTCTCAAATTAGAAAGCATCCAAACATAAATAGAGCATTAAATACAAATATACATAAAAATGTCATTGTTTTAATAGTGAACAATATATATATATATAGAATAAAATTTTGGGGTAAGGCCAACTGGGGCTAAAGGCTTTATTTTTGAAAAAAAAGTTTATTTTCCTCTAAACTATTGGAATGATTAAAATGATTACCATGATTGTTTTGAACAAGAATATATTTTGAAACAAAGGTCTTGTTAATGTTTGTCAGTTTTATACAGTTCAAGGTAATAAAAGCAACAGTTTTTCAATAATGGAAGAATATGTAAAGTATGGTATTTGGGGTAAAAAACAAAGGTCCCCTGCTGTTGGGGCAAAAGCCACCATATTTAACATGATCACAAACAGCGGCTGACTTTAACATTTGTTGACATGACATGGTTAGATTCAGATTTAAGTATCATATATACTTTAGAGATAATCACCATATTTATAATGAAACCATCAGATTTAAAAATGTGATATTAATCATATCATATAATAAAATACTTTGCTAAAGTGATTGTTTTGAACAAGTATTAACTTGACATTATTAAACACATTATTTTAGCTGAAGTATTTGTATCAATACTGTGTGCCGTTTGCCCCATGCTGGTGAGCCTTTTTACCCCATGTGTGGGGGTAAAAAAATAATATAATAAAATAATATAATAAAATAATATATATATATATATATATATATATATATATATATATATATATATATATATATATATATATATATATATTATATTATTGTTAAATGGTTTTGCTTGAAAAGTATGGTTTTGAAAAGGGCAGTTTTTGTCATGGATGGATGGATGGATGGATGGATGGACCAAGACAATACCAAGACAAGGCGAGACTAAGTCAAGACCAAGAGCAGACCAACGCTTCGTCAAATTCATCTAAAATATCCACATTTACTGTCTGAGAAATGTCTTATATTTAATCAGTAAACACAATTAGAATAATAAAGCACTAGCTGTTTTACCAATCAACTGAAATCACTAACAACAAAAATCATCTTTGCACTGTAGTTGTGGCACAGAAGTTGTATCTGAATTGGTACAATTACAACCACATAAATACATTTGAAATTAATGTTTAAAAATAATAATAATAAAATTGGAATATAGAAATAAAATGATACTTTAAATATAAAATATTCGAGAAAACAGCTCTCTTGCGATGTTGCTTAATTATATGTTATAATATAAAAACAAGATCTACATTTTGCAATCATATCTTCAATTCGTTGGGCATTTGTATTAATTTTGGTGAAAACTTTGACTCAAATAAAAGGTAATACTTCAATACTGTTCCATCATTAATGAATAACTACACAGAAACAAGAGTAATGCAGTATTAACACTCTAGTAACTACTATTAACTAGCAAGAAACTGTCAGGGTGTGGTACATGAAAAGGAGCGAGGACTCAATTGCAGGTTAAGATGGGATTTATTAACAATAAAATACAACAAACACAAACAAAACATCCACGAGGGAACAATCAAACTAGAAATACAAGGAGCAGAAACAGAGAACAGACGACATCCGACATAAGACAACAAACCAGCACAGGACTGCAGACACAAGGGGATTATAAAGGGTGACAAAACAGGCAGGAAGTGAGGGAGAACAGGTGGGGCAAATGAACCAATGATCAGATAACAAGAAGGGAGGGGTGACAGAAGACAGGAGCACACATGACACAGAAATGAACCAAAACACCACATGTGCTAAACAAGACAAGACAGACATGCGATAGAAACAATAAATTAGTAAGTGATAGTGCTTAGTCGAATGTGGTACTTCACTATTAGCTAATAAGTAACTGATATTTTTTCATACTTCACAGAGGACTACTAAGAACTACTATATACAGGTTAATAAATTAATGTGAATAATGCATAATGTATAAGTGGAGATCATAGTAACCCACTAGTAATGACTCAAGTGTTACTAAATCATTCAGAAGTAACTACTTATGATTCAGTATTCTAAAGTGAATAACATGGTAGCCTAACTGTCTAGTAATGACTGAAGTCATTATAAGCTTTTAGAAGTTTTTGTAAGGTTTTGGTTAGTAGTGACTCACGTGTTACTACATTCTTCTAAAGGAATTGCTAGTTATTTGGATCAGTTTTCTAAAGTGAAGATCGTGATAACCCACTAGTATTTACTTAAGTGTTACAATCCAAAACTTTACAAAACCTCAAAAGCTTACAATGATTTCAGTAATTACTACAGAGCAGGGCCTGAAATTAACATCCGAACACGCGCCAAATGCGGGTGAATTTTGCAATTGGGTAACACTGTCAATCTACCTGCCACATTGGCAGGTAGCCAATGAGAATTGAGAGTGATTCATTAGGTAGTTTGAGAGGATGCGACTGCTGTTTCGGAAAGTTTATGCGATGTGAAAGATGAGACCCTTCTCTGACTAAGTTAGGATGTGCGAGTTAAACTGTTGGTAAGATGGGATGAGATAATGCAACGCTGGCGTAAGTTACAGTACAATGACAGTTGCACAGATGTGTGTGCTTGTGTGTGCTGGGAGTTGGAAACCAGTGAGAAAATGTCCGGTACCGGTAACTTTACCAGTAATAATAATATTAATTTAGTTCTGTTTAAAGGTTCCTGGACGCTGTAAATAACAGCTACCAGGACCTGTCTACGTGACTAAATCATTAACACAACCACGTGTGATTTGTTTACATACGAACTGTGGTAGACTCATCAGAACCATAACGCATCTCACAGCAACAGTGTGTTACTGAACGATTCGGCATTTTGAATGAATCGGTTGAATCAAAGATTCGATAACCTATTCGTAAACGACTGCCCCATTCTTGAATGAATCAGCCGTTTCAACGAATCGACTCAATGATTCACTCATTAAGACGGTCACCTGCCGCCACCTACTGGTGGTTAAGTTTCATGTTTAAACATTCTTTTTTTAATGCAGTTGTAATTTTTCAGTGTAAATTATTTAATTTGTTTGGTAACAGCCCTATAGCATCTTATTCTAATTTAATGTATAGATCAAATTTAAGAATATAAACTGAAAGCTGAAGCATAGCCTATATTTAATAAGATTATGGGGAAAAAATGCCCTTTATAAAATGTAAAAATATCAGAGATATGCAGATTAAATATGTAAAAGCTGACTGAACACTGTTGAAACCCCCACACACACACACACACACAAAAAAAAAAAAAAATTCCGGACAAACAAATTTTTTACTCAAAGTGAATGTCAGATTTGAACACGTGAACATGCTTAATGTCGAGCCCTGTGAGGCAAAAATAAAAATAAAATAAAATAAATAATAATAAATAAAAAAATTGGCAGGTAAAAGTCACTGGCACAATGGCTGGTGGTCAAAAGGTTAATTTCAGGACCTGCTACATAGTTATTAAGATTTACACTTTAGGATACTGTTCCAAATAATTAGTAATTCCTTTAGAAGGATGCAGTAACACTTGAGTCGTTACTAGTGGGTTATCATTACCTTCACTTTAGAATTAATTACATATTATGCATTATTCATGTTAATTATGAACCTGTATGTAGTAGTTCTTAGCAGTCCTCTGGAAGTTAAGAAAAATAGTAGTTAGTAGTAGTTATTGATTAGCTAATAGTGAACTACCAAATTCAACTGAGAACTATTACTTACTAATTCATTAATCAGAGCTTCTTGTTAGTTAATAGTAGTTACTAGAATGTTAATAGTGCGTTACTCATTTGTTCCTGTATAGTTATTCACAGTATTCTAAAGTGTACACAGTATTCAATACACAGTATTGACAGAACAGTATTCTAAAGTGTTACCAGGAAAATACATCAAATTAAAAATAAGTTATTGATTGTGCAAGAAATTTTACATCCACTAACATTAATTGTAAAGTTAAAAAATAAATCAGACAATGCAGTGGAAATTTAGTGATATCCCTGCAGTCTTGACCGGTCTTGAAATAAAATCCTGAGTCACAAGACCAAGTACAAATATGGTCGAGAGACCGAGACAACACCAAGACCGGTCTGGAGTACTACAACACTACCTGATATGTAAACATGGCTATTGGATATACAAACATGCATTTATCACATCATACCTGTGAGTTAGAGACAAACAGTTAACCAAAATGATGAAATCTCTCTATATACAACAGTCAGATAGAGTGAACAGTGGCAATAATGCTACCATTATGCTGTGCTTGAAATCACAGCAAGTGAAATCACAGTATTAAGTCACACTCTGCCATCTATCAGCACAACAGGGTTATTGTTCAGTTATTTCAGTCACTGAGCAGCAGTGTGAGGTTAAAGGGATAGTTCACCCAAAAATGAAGATTCTGTCATTTACTCAAAACTGAGGAACTGTCTGAATGTCCAAGCTGTCTTTTTTTTTCAGGCATTGAATGGTAAAAATCGCAAGATTTAAATGAATCCTAAATTTCAGACTGTTCCTCACACAATGCTATTGTATGATGCTTTTATTGTGCTGTTTTGTACTTTTTAAGCTTTAAGTCCCTGGCAGTGAACAAAAATGTATACCAAAATACATTCATTTCATACTAAGTATACTACAAATCCATTAACAGATTTACTGACATATACTGACAGACTTCCTGATATAAATATGATAATTAAAATTTATTTGGAGTACTTTTTTTATTGCACAATTTATAAAGTATCACTATTAGTAAGGATAGTATGATCTCTGTATAAGAGTCTTTAAATGCAAGATATTTAAAGTGTACCTAAAGTATACTTGCAATAGTACCACTTTAGCACAAATGAAGAGTTTTTGAAAAGCCATTAAAAAAAAAAAAAAAAAAACACATTCCCGGCAAAATCTGTATTGTATCTGGTCGGTATTGAAAAGTCCATTTTTATTTTACATAAAATCGATATCCACCGTGTTATTCTGCCATGTTTTCTCCCCATCTCTACTCGTTCTCTCTTTCTGTCTGTCTCTCTCTCTCTCTCTCTCTCTCGCTCTCTGTCTCTCTGTCTCTCTGTCTGTCTTTAACACATTTTTACTCAAATTAATCCAAATGGATTTGTTGTGTTTTGGAACCAAATATACTTAAAGTCCCAGTGAACCGGAAGTAGCAAGTGAGTTTTCTTCAGTGCTGTGACGTATTTTCAAGTGAAAACGGAATATTGAATAGAGGGCAGGGTTTTACCTCAGCGCTCCTCCTCTCCATCTCTCGCTCATAGCAGATTAGCGGTTGGAGGAGTGGTTACACATTTTCAAACCTAAGCCGTCAAACCGACATCATCTGAGAAGGAACGCCATTCCAGACCGGAAGTAACTTTTCAGATTTTGATTAAAGATTATCGCAACAAACTATTTTTTTCTGTGTATTAACTTGCACGGATTAATTGTTCACCCTAAGACCTGTAATGTGTGCTAACAAAGTAAATAGGGCCAATTTTGATTTCATGAGGACTTTAAGTATATCTTTAATTGGACCTCAGCACTATTTCCGGATAACTAAAGTTCATTAAGTAAAAAAATTAGTTGTTCCAATTTAGCAGACTTTAAGTATATCAATTAAGAATACCAAAAGTACAAATGCAGGGTATTTTTATTAAGTATATAAATATGTAAATGCATTTGTAGAATACTTAGCATAAAATAAATGCATTTCAGATACATTTTGGTATATTAATTTTTCACTAGGGTGGTCATTATCAATTATGTTGCAGAAAGCAGCACAAACATTTTCAAAGCCTTCAGTTTTTGTGTTCCAGAGAAGAAATAAAGGCATATAAATTTGGAACAGAATGTGAATAATGACAGACTTTTCAATTTTTAATGAACTTAAATAAACAGCACAAGAACAGCTGATCAAACAGATCAGTTTCTGCTGGAGTTCAACTGCGACCCACTCGGATCGAGTGTCTGTACAGTATCTCACCATGAGGCTAATTGGAAAGGTGTACAACAGGCCACAATCAAAACAGAACAGGAAATATTGAAATGGGTTCCATTACATGGAAAGAGAGAATTTAAAACATGATGACTGCTGATTGGATAAGGGTCAAGAGAAACACTTGTCTGAATAGATTCAGAGAAATAACATTGTAATAAAATAAAAAGTGGTGATTAAAATGAATTACCAGAGGAATGTGTTTATGTGTTGA
Organism: Paracanthobrama guichenoti; assembly: GCA_018749465.1. NCBI lineage: Eukaryota > Metazoa > Chordata > Actinopteri > Cypriniformes > Gobionidae > Paracanthobrama > Paracanthobrama guichenoti. The sequence goes on from CM031959.1 coordinate 2,594,941, forward strand.
AGTGTCTTTTGGAATAATGCTTTGGAACAGAAAGATATTTTCAAATTTAGTGAATGATGCATAATGAGAATTGAATGTTTCTTCAGTAGGCTAGATGATTATTAATACAGAACAGGACGTTTACGTTCTCATTTACGAAATGAAAAGGTCTAATTTTCACTGCCCTTAAGGGACATTAAGGTTTATTTGGATGCCAGCCTGAGTAGGCTGAATAGTCAAACACTGAAGCCTATGATATTGTTTTGCTCAAAGAACTACTGTAACTAAAGAGATTCCATGGTGCATTACTGGTGAAAGCAAAATATAGAGGAATATAGGTTTAAAAATACACAAATATGCAGCTGGATGGATGATAAATGGATTATGAATGCACACAGAGATGAATACAAAGATAGCAAAGAGGGCATGTGACCCATCTTATGTAACCTGGTCAGATGGCTTATACATGCAGATGTGCTCATTTAAGTGTGCACAAGCACACGTTTATGCATGTTTGTGAAAATGTGTGGTACACGTCTATAAATATACACTCAACATGAATATGTGTGTTCACACTGCTAAAGCGGGTTAGGCGGTGTGTGTATGTGTGTGGTGTCATAGAAAGGGAAAGGGCAAGTCGCACAAGCAGTGTTAAATGTTCATCTGTTCAGACACAAATCTGCTTTGGCTGGCAGAGCAAAAGAGTAAAGGGAGAGATTCATTCTATTCAGGTCACATGGGCGGCTCAGCAAAGAAACATGACAACATTGCTGCAATGTTCAAGCATATCACTCTCACATACAGCATTACAACATTCAGCTGAGGATAAAAAAATCTCCATTTTAAAAACACTATTTTCTCATGCATACGATAATATAATGAGCATCTCTTCCTGTCTCAAACAATGGCACAAAGTTACCCTGCTCATCTCACATCTGTTCAGGCAGAATCAACTCTGTGGGTTGTTCAACGAAGTGATATAAAATGTGCGAAATCTGGCACATTTTTAGTAACACTCATCAACAGCTTTTCTGTTTCTTCCCAATGCAATTTAATGCTGAGCTCTCAGACAAAACCTGTGCTGAATGATGTATGGACTCAGTTTTGAACACTGTGTTAATATATCTAGTCAAAATCATCATTATAATCAAGAAGGATACATCAACATGCATGATAAAAAAATCATATTAATTTAAATAATGCATAATCAAAATGTTATAATTTATTTTGAAACCTAAACGTAAAGTTTCAAATTTAACATTTAGCAAGTCAGTATGAACAACTGGACAACACATTGGCCTGAAAAGACATCTGGTACACTGTGAAAAAAAACTGAGGTGATTTGGAATAAATTATACATTAAATATCACTTCAAGTGGGTCAAATGGACCTGTGTGAATTCATATCAGTCCATGCCTCACTTGCACTACTGGCAGCAAGAAAAATGCACAAGATGAAAAAAGGACACTCCACCACTTCCTACACGTCATTTCAGCATTGGTTTATGTTTCATCACAGAAATATTAAAGGGATAGTTCTCCCAAAAATTAAAATTAACCCATGATTTACTCACCCTCAAGCCATCCTAGGTGTATATGACTTTCTTCCTTCAGACAAATACAATCAGAGTTATATTAAAAATCTCCTGGCTCTTCCAAGCTTTATAACGGCAGTGAATGGCAGCCCTTTGAAGCTCAAAAAAGTCTATCCATCCATTATAAAAGTAATCCACATGGCTCCGTAGGGTTAATAAAAGCCTTCTGAAACAATTTGATGGGTTTGTGCAAGAAACATATCCATATTTAACATGTTATAAAGTAAAATATCTAGCTTCCACGGACCGTCTTCAGTATTCAACTTACGGAAAAAGTGTAACTGGCGCAACGATGATGTCAGACGTAGTGTAAAAAAGCATAACTGGCGCGACGATGACGTCAGATGTAGTATAAAAAAGCATAACTGGCGCACCGATGACGTCAGACGTAGTGTAAAAAAGTGTAACCAATGACGTCAGACGTAGTGTAAAAAAGTGTAACCAATGACGTCAGACGTAGTGTAAAAAAGCATAACTGGCGCACCGATGACGTCAGACGTAGTGTAAAAAAGCGTAACCAATGACGTCAGACGTAGTGTAAAAAAGCATAACTGGCGCGACGATGACGTCAGATGTAGTGTAAAAAAGCATAACTGGCGCAACGATGATGTCAGATGTAGTGTAAAAAAGCGTAACCAATGACGTCAGACGTAGTGTAAAAAAGTGTAACCAATGACGTCAGACGTAGTGTAAAAAAAGCAATGACGTCGGACATAGCGTAAGCGTTTTAAACTGTGAGAGGCGTTACACTTTCTTCATAAGTTGAATTTGGAAGGCAGTCCGCCGGAAGCTAGATAATTTACAACGTGTTAAAAATGGATGTCTTTCTTACAAAAACCCATTAATTCTCTTCAGAAGGCCTTTATTAACCCCCCGGAGCCGTGTGGAGTACTTTTAAAATGGATGGATGCCTTTTTTGGTCTTCAAATTTTGGGCTGTCATTCACTGCCATTATAAAGCTTGGAAGCATCAGGATATTTATTAATATAACTCTGATTATATTCGCCTGAAAGAAAAATTTCATATATACCTAGGATGGCTTGAGGGTGAGTAAATCATGGGGTAATTTTCATTTTTGGGTGAACTATCCCTTTAAAGCATGTATTTATAGAGATCCCGCGCAAAGAATACATGGCAGAATACATCTCAGATGCTTTAATAAAAAAACATAAGGATGATTTTGTGAAATTTGCATGATAAAATGTGGAAGAGTGTCCTTATAAAGCAAGAGTCAAGAATTGGATGTTCATACATTGAAAGTGGGCTTATCTGTGACATCACTTCCTGTTGGTAGTTCCCTGATGGAGTCACTGAAGGGCTGTAGAATCCCCATAGCCAGAATACGGGAACAGAATCTCTCAGCATCCTGCGCAGCATCCTGTGTGTCATCTTCAGAACAACCCCACTGTAAGTAACACCTCTCCAACAGAGAGCGACCTGTAAGAGAGGGAAATTTAGAAGATTTAAATACACTGTAAACCCGAATAAGTTGGTAAAATGCATAACAATGGAGGTAACCAGTTACATCAAAACGTTTCAGTTAAGAAATTCAAAGTTTAAGTAAGCAGAACTGGCAGATGGTTATTTTGTACTCATACATTCTAATTACTCTGAACTTGAAAATTTGAGTAAGCTAATTCATACATTTAACTTAAAATAATTGTGTAATCTCAACTTGTCTATCTTTAGCTAATTCAGTAAATGCTAGCTTGCTAATTGGTAACACAATGCTTTGATAGCATTAAATACTATCATATTAGATGGCAAAGCATGCAGGGAAATAGAAATCCCAGTTTCAGTTTAAGTTAGTCTAAATTAAAAGAACTCAAAAGAAAAACAAAGTTCTAAATACTCATAAAAGTTAATTTGATTTAACTAATTTGTTTAATTTAAGTTTACCCTATTCAAACCAATTAATTATTTTGAGCATTAGGGTTTACAGAGTATGGAAAGTAATACAGAAGGTGAAAATACTGCATTTGTATGTAATTGCTAAGGTCTTATGTTATAGACTGCTAACTGAATTTGTTTTTTTGGTCACTGACCCTGGCTAGAGTGTCTGGGGAGTGACGGTATGAGTCAGAAAACAAATAAAGTGGAAATTATGCCATTTCATCTGGTGAACTGAACATGTGTGTGCATGATCCTACAGGGGATATTTCTCCACTTCAAGCATGAACATACACTTGAACTTCCTCTCTCTAATTTATCAGGTGGACACAAACTCAATAGCTCATTCTGGAGTCCTATATCACACCGTGGTAGAGAGGCTGATTTTGTGCAACATCAATATGCATTAAATATTGTGGGCATTAAATAAAACTTGATATAATCCATCGTGTATCATCAATTGTGGAGGAACTGATTCCGGATGTCATGGCTCAGTTTTTTTATTAGCTGACCTATAAACAAAGTTAGCAGCCTGGTAATGCTTTTCAAGAATAACCAGTAACTTGAATTTGATCAAGCTTAGAGGTTCACATATTTAAATTAGTTTGAGGCAGTCAGCAGCAAGAGTGCACTATGTACAAATAGCATGCAAGAAAAGTCATATAAGAGTCTGTTTAGAATGGGAAAGAAAGGTGATTTAAGCAATTTTGAGCGTGGCATGGTTGTTGGTGCCAGATGGGCCGGTCTGAGTATTTCACAATTTGCTTAGTTTCTGGGATTTTCACGCACAACCATTTCTAGGGTTTACAAAGAATGGTGTGAAAAGGGAAAAACATCCAGTATGCGGCAGTCCTGTTGGCGAAAATGCCTTGTTGATGCTAGAGATCAGAGGAGAATGGGCCGACTGATTCAAGCTGATAGAAGAGCAACTTTGACTGAAATAACCACTCGTTACAACCGAGGTATGCAGCAAAGCATTTGTGAAGCCACAACACGCACAACCTTGAGGCGGATGGGCTACAACAGCAGAAGACCCCACCGGGTACCACTCATCTCCACTACAAATAGGAAAAAGAGGCTACAATTTGCACAAGCTCACCAAAATTGGACAAATGAGAACATGGATCCATCATGTCTTGTTACCACTGTGCAGGCTGCTGGTGGTGGTGGTGTAATGGTGTGGGGGATGTTTTCTTGGCACACTTTAGGCCCCTTAGTGCCAATTGGGCATCGTTTAAATGCCTGGCCTACCTGAGCATTGTTTCTGACCATGTCCATCCCTTTATGGCCACCATGTACCCATTCTCTGATGGCTACTTCCAGCAGGATAATGCACCATGTCACAAAGCTTGAATCATTTCAAATTGGTTTCTTGAACATGACAATGAGTTCACTGTACTAAAATGGCTCCCACAGTCACCAGATCTCAACCCAATAGAGCATCTTTGGGATGTGGTGGAATGGGAGCTTCGTGCCCTGGATGTGCATCCCACAAATCTCCATCAACTGCAAGATGCTATCCTATCAATATGGGCCAACATTTCTAAAGAATGCTTTCAGCACCTTGTTGAATCAATGCCACGTAGAATTAAGGCAGTTCTGAAGGCGAAAGGGGGTCAAACACAGTATTAGTATGGTGTTCCTAATAATCCTTTAGGTGAGTGTATATATATATATATATACACACACGTCCTATTGTTTCAGCATAATATTCAGACTGTGCACAATGCTTTGTTTCACAATTGTGCTTTTGAGTTTCAAAGACATTAGCCTTTGGCTCAATTATTGGCTTCAATATCTTCAAGGGTTTGTAAACACATTCAGATATGGATGCTAGCTTTGTATTTAGACAGGGAGGGAAAAGATGAAAATGCTCCCTTTAAGAGTTCATAGCTCATTTTTTATCTTTTCTGTTTCATTGTATCTAATCTGTCCTGGTCTAACCTTCATGAATGGTTTGTCAAGAGCAGTCTCTGTGCTTAAACCACTTAAAAACAGTGTTTGTGCCTTTGTACAAGTGTGTATTTGAGTAACTTCCTGTGGCACTCTGACTCAATGAGGCAGAAGCCAGAGCTCTCCTAGCCAGTAGCTATTGTGTGTTTGTGTGTGTTTCTGTAGGCTTGTGTGTGTGTGTAGCATACATATTTGAGAGCCATGTTTTATGTTTTTTGACTGCTCACTGAACCTTGAGGGGAGGGAACCAGAATAAAGTACAGAAAAAGAGATTTATATCATGTCCAGGCAACTAACTGTTATATTGTCTCCTCTTATGAGATTTGAAAATAGAAATGTATGTGACCACATTTTACATAGAATGCATTGTGCTATATATTTCAACATATTTTCTTTTTGGTCTGGACACAACATTCCTGTCAAACAAACAGTACTAACCTTTTCTCTAACCCTAACAACGCTGACCCTACACTTAAAACCAGAGGACAATTATAATGTTTAATTGAATTTAAAACAAACCCAGCCCTAAAAATCTGACTGGTTGATAGGAATGCTGTTCTAGGACCAATAAGGATATTGATATTAAGGAACATGGATTTCACTTGACAAAAATCACAATTTAAACAGCATCTGACTAAGGACTGGAATACACTACATTAAAACACTTTACAGATTTTAAAACACTTGGCATCATACACTTGGAAACTTTGTTTTAGAGAAAAACTGGGCATCATACACTGACTGAGAATCACACACGACCTGGCTTTAAAGTCATTACAAACACAACAAACTTACGCAGAAACATGCTCCTCATTCCTAAGAGATGTGTGACAAATTAATGTTCGAAAATCAAGCATGTTTGATATCCTCTGATTAGATAAAGTCATAGTCAAAAGCTAAAATATCAGAAGTCTGTGCCCATCATACAATATGTTTCATGTAGTGTATTCTTAAATTAAAACCAGGTCTCTTTGACTATGAGTGTGAACATTGATATTAAATCAAAACACACACTCACTCACCTGAAAACACATCTGGAAAGGCGGAGGGTGTGTACCTCGATCTGACGGTCTGGAAGTCACTCTCAATAAGCTCTGACTGAACATGTATGGCTTCACACCATTCATCATGGCAACCCACCGGACCGGCAATGCTGCAGGACCGTTGTCTCCGTGCTTTCCAGCTCCCTGCTCTGTATGACCCTTGACCTGAGCCTAACTCTAAGATGACCTTGCGAGGACATATAGGGCTTGGGGAAGGAGTGGGGAATGGAGATATTATGGGTGAAGTGAGCTGTCTGGTGGTTGTTTTAACATAAGAAGGGTGTATCGTGGGATAAGGTTTAACCCCGAGATTTGCACTGGAAGTTCTACGTGGTCGTGACCCCGAGCCTAAAAAGTTCTCGGATGACCACTGTGTGATGGATGCGGCACTGCTTTTCCTTCTTTGTTGGTTAGAATACCCTCGTTCTACCTCCTCTACACCACCATCACCCTCTACGTTCAGCTCTACACTACTAATGCTCTTCTGTGGTATGAAAATGACCCGGCTGATTTTGGACGTCGAGCTGAGACCAACTTCTAGGCTTTGGGTCAAGCTATTGCTGCCATAATGACTCTCTTCAAGAGGAGATGATAAAGACAAACTCACCAAGAGCTCCTCGGCACTCTCGTAGGAGGTGGATGTTGCTGTAGTATCCTGAATACTGTAGTTACTGTTTGATTTGGTAACAGCTAAGATATCCTGGACACTACTTGTTTCAGTGATAGTATCCTGTGTGCTATAGTCATTGACCAAATTGGTCAAGTGTACAGCTTTATTTGCAATATCAGTTACTTCGCCACCTGGTTCTACCTTTAATGTCAAAATCATTCCTTCTACTGTATCACTACTGCATTTAAGATCTTGTTCTTTGCGGTCAGAAGCAGATACTCCTTCTACCATCTCTGGTTCACCCATACAAGCAGAGCTACTACTAATTAGACCCTGAGTGACCTGTCCTTCAGACCCTACTTGTCCTTCCCTGACCGCAGCACTACAGTTTTGCCCCTCAGCAACTCCCTCCATCTGCTGCTGTTGTCTGATGGTCCTCTGAATATCCGACAGCAGATCTTGAGCCTCAGTGGCTGAGTGGTAGCTGCAGAGGTCTGAATCTGACCCTGATCCCTCAGTCTTTCTCTCAACATCATCTTCAGTCATGTCCAGGCTTGACTGCCTGCTTTCAGATATGAGTTGCTTACTGTCTGGAGTGAGACAGTCCAGCTCATCACCTGATATTCCACCATTGCTGCTGTCGTTGGCATCTACGCTCTTAATCCTAATCCCACCGTCCAGTACATCCTCTTTGGACAACACTTTCCGGGATAGGCCCCTGCGGATACGGATGTTGGAAAATACAGAACCTTTGGAGCCCTCAGATTTGGATTTCTTCTTGCCAAAGTCACCTGATAATTTACTTTTTTTAATCTTCTTGAGATGCTCATGGTCTCGGTCCTCAGTGCTTGCCCAATTCCCAGCACCTTCCACTACTGTTGTGACAGTAGGCTTCTTTTGCTTGGCCTCCTGGTTTCCCATGTTCCTCAGAAGGCGAACACCTTTAGCAATCAGGCCATGCTGGGAACATGTATGCTCGGACTGACTCTCTCGTTCTCTCTGCTGCTCTCTCTTCTCTCCTCTATCCCTTCCAGCGCTCCCTTGCACTTTCTCCCCCTCCTTCCCTAATCCCTCTCTCTCTCTCTTCACCGGCGAGAGCAGCTGCCGTGATGATGCGGGCTGTGACGCTGTAGCTGAGGACTGTCTGAGAGACAGCTCCCCCTGCCTCCCAATCTCTTTCACTTTCTCTTGCTCATCTATTTGTTCCGCCAGATCGCATAACGGGCTGCTGGAGGAGCGGACCAACTGAGCATGTGCAGTGTGGCGCTGTGAGGTTGGGGACAGCTGTTGCTTCTGCAGTAATTCTGATTGTTGTTGCTGTCGTAATAACTGTTGCTGTTGTCTTCTGATAAGATTTGTCAGGCTGCTCTTCCTCCGTTCCTTCACTCTCTCTCTGAAGGGAGAGGAGTGGAAGCTCTCTCGCAGGACAGGTAACTGCATTTCTATCGTTTGAATGTTTTGCATCTTGATTCTTGCTAAATTGACCTAAGAGAAGGAAATAAATAGATTAAAACCCAAGGCAATTTTTATTACTTTTAAACGTAGCATGTTATTATTGCATTAAACCTTAAAAGTAACTATACAACATTGTTACTTTTTATGGAAAGTAAGAAGTTGGATACATTTTAGTTTTCTTGCATTAGAAAAGCAAATTAAGTGAAAGCACAAAGTACTGATTATAAAACTTACTGTAACTCCTAATATAAAATAAAGTTAGATGTGATTGTATAATTTAATCTCAAAACCTCATACATTTAATATTTAACTTATGTAATAATAATAAATAAATAAATAAATAAATAAATATATATATATATATATATATATATATAACTTATGTAGTAATAATAATAATAATATATATATATATATATATATATATATATATATATATATATATATATATATAAAACTTATGTAGTAATAATAATAATATATATATATATATATATATATAAAACTTATGTAATAATATATATATATATATATATATATATATATATATATATATATATATATATATATCATATATTTTTCTATCTAATCCATGTAAATCTGCACACTAAATGTCTGAAAATAGTGCAGGAATTTCATTTGTGTGTGTGTGTGACGGACACAATGCGCCAGCGCAGTGTCATGTGAGCTTACAGACTGATCTGATAAACTGATGTACAACTGTGGCCAGCAGGCCTCAAATCAGTGTTAACCTCCAGTCTTGTAGTGTCAGACACTTTCCGTTAGCTCTCAACAGATTTATACAATATTAATTTTAATCCGAACACAGCTTGTATCTGTGCCTGCAGAAAATGTGACATTTTCATATCAAAAAAGATTAGTACTGAACAAAATTTCAGAGATCATAGTTAAGTGCAAGTAAAGTACAGCTTTACGTACACACACACACACCTATCATTAAGAGGACATTCCATAGGTGTAACGATTTTTATACTGTACAAACTGTATATTCTATCCCCCTACACCAACCCTAGCATCACAGAAAACTTTCTGCATTTTTAATAAAACATTGTGTAGTATGTTTAAGCCATTTTAATTACGAGGACTCAGGAAATGTCCTCATAAACCACGTTTATATTGTAGTACCAGTGTAATACCCATGTCATTATACAAACTTGTGTCCTCATAAATAATATTAACAAACACACATTAGGATTCTGTATCTTTGTGGGGACTCTCCATAGGTATAATGGTTTTTATACAGTACAAACTCTATATTCTATCCTAATACACTAACCCAACCTACCCATCACAGAAACCTTTTTACATTTTCAAATACACTCTAAATTTGCAATTTGGTTCCTATCATTTGGTTGTTTTAACCCAATTTTAAACGAGTGGGTTGTTTAAAATTTAACCCAACCGCTGGGTTAAAACAACCCATTTACTGGGTTAAAACAACCCAATCACTGGGTTAGTCCATTTTCAACCCAATTTGGGTTGTTTTTAACCCAGCATTTTTTAGAGTGTAAGCATCATTTAGTATATTTATTAATTCATTTCCCTCGTGGGGACCACTGTTCATAATGTACTGTAGGTGAGCTCAGGTTTTACTATCCTCGTGGGGACATTCCTCACAGTGTAGGTTAAACACACACACACACACACTGAAAGTTGAAACAACTGGAAAACGGTAGGACTTTTAACTCTTTATGCATTAATTTAGTTTAGTTCAACATGATCTTCACTAAAAATGATACCTTTTCATGCATGAACCTATTGATAAGCCTTTTCACATACAAATACATCTCACACGGATATATTCCTCACATCAGTCAGTTGTGTACAAGCTCATATTTACTGTTGTACGTTTAGTCTAGAAGTACACTGCTAATCTGAATTGATCTAACCTGCATCAAGAATGAACAGAAGACGTAACAAGACAAAAAAGCATAAAAGAAAAGTACTGAAAGAAAATGCATACTTGCCTGGATGGAGTCTCCAGTAAATTGAGGGAACAAGTAAATGTTTGTGCCATTCGCTGGTCTTCCTAGATCACATGAATACTGTCATCACATGGCTTCTCTTCCTATTACATACCGCCAATAGCAATTGAAGCATCTTCTTTCATAAACAGACAGTGTTAGGTCTTTATGCCTTAACAAAACAAACCACCAAACACATTTTCACAAACATTTTGTGTATTTACTAAGAGCAACGATGCTTTTTAAAATGTTACATTTATTTTGAGAAACAATCTGAGGATAAAAATGCATTTTGTACTGGGCTGTATTTTTGAGACATTCAACAGTTATTACAAATCTGACAGTAACTTTATATCATTAAACTTTGACTTGTACACAGCCAATCTGGAACAAAACGAGAACACAGTCACAAACAACACCGCACAAAAGCTCAAAACTTTGATCTTACAAGGCCTTACAAAACGTACAGCCTTTTTTGCAATGTAAAACATAAAAACATATCAAAAAGTTTGTTTTCTTACTCTAATACAAATGGCAAGAAAGTTACAAATCAGGCAATTATTCATAATTCCTCAAAACACCAGGTTTGGAATTAAATAGTAAGTCTAAAATTTGTGTCATTTCACAAAGACGATTTCATTTTTGTTCAATTAAAAAAAGTGTGAAGAACGTTATTTGATTGTGTATTTTAGGATACATAAAATGCTATGAAATAGCCTTAGCAAGAAAGAGAGTAGGTAATTTATTTCATAAATGTTTAAAATATGATTTCCATCACAGAAGGTAATTAAAAACAACATCAACTGAGATGTGATGGAAATGACACCGTTTTAAATATACACAACGTTTTAGAAACATGAAAATGCATGTACTGTGAGTCCACTGTTGGACATTGTTAATGGGCAAATTAAAATCAACTGTGCGTTTTAAAATCTTTTATTTTCTCCACAGGGCCAACAGAGCCCATAGTTGAAGAAACATGATTGATGGGTCTAAATTTGGTGTGCTTTTTATTAAGCAAATAGGCAGCTATTGTAGGTAACCAATATGGCTTGTGTTAAAACCTGGCCCTCCAAAATAAGGTGGTGATAAAGCAAACAGTTTAGTTGTAAATGGAATTACGTCCCAGCACACTACTGACAAAATCTGAATTAACAGAGTTAAAAACATTCTTTAGGTTTCATAAATGATTTCACAGCTAGCCCAGTATAATCAGTGCACAATCTCAAAGTTCAAACATAAGGCATTCCAAACATATACAAACATATTCAATGTGCACTGAAAACGTACATAATAGCTATTGAAATACTTGTAGCAAAACAAATGTAAACAACCACGCTTTATACAAGAGCAGCTTATGGAAGTGCTGTTTGTGAATAACCAAAAATCTCAACAGGAGAGAAAAACCTATAAAGTGTTCAACTGTGGCTCACATGTTGCAGAACACTTACACTTACCAAGACAGCAAAGATACTCAACCTCTGTGTGGGACGCTTTCACAGAAATCAGCAAATGTCACTTACAAAACAAAATATCTTATTATTATTCACCGTAAATACTTTGATATACATCACCTTATTTAAAAATCACATTTTAGTTTCTGCTCATTGACAAGAATGAGATATCTAATATTCCACCCTAAAATATTCAAACAATTAATTGAGAGCATCGGATCCGATCAACTCTCTGAGGTTTAAGATATACAGTCTCCATTTTAAATGTACTTTTTTTTATAGGTTGCTGCTGAACTGCTGAAAGTTGGCACTGCCGATTTAAAGGCATACTGTATATAAGTCCACAGAAAGTACTTATGGCAATTGCACTTGCTCAGTTGTGAAGCTCTTTGTACACTAAACCACAGTGCCTTAAAATGATGAAATCTCTTATCCCGGGATCATAAGAGACAGAACTACATGTCCACATTGACACTCACACATTAAAGCTTCATTATATAGTACAGATTAGGGGTGTAACGGTTCTCGAACCCATGCACTTTCACCACAGTTCATCTCAAATTGGATGACACATCTACTCTAATATGGTTTGTTGAAAATGTTTTAGTAACAAAAGTAACAACACAGATAGCAGCACATGTTGCTCTCTGTGTTTAAACTAAACTCATTTAAGCCTTGCCAATTTAAACATTCAAGCTCAAGATGCAAAAGAGAACTTGGGCGTGCTGTGATAAGATTTGTGTGTGCACTCATATGAAGTGTGCACACGGAAAGCCGCGTCTCAGACAACGCGCAAACATTGAGTTCTCTTTCAAGACTTGCACTTGAACGGGCAAATTCACACAAATATTATGCCAACATGCCCGCCTTGGTGAGTATCCTAGCAAACATAGTAGGTTATGTCTTGAGTGATTGTAAACAGTCGAAAAAGACAACATGTGTACCAGTATCAGTGTATTGGATCCATACATTATGTCTTAAAGTGACAGCAGCCTAAAATTCCCACTGCTCTCTGTCTTTAATCTTCAGACAAATAAAGACAAATAAATCACTCATTGCTCTTGACTGAATAGCTTTTGTAACTTTAATAATGATTAATCTTTATTTAATTTATACAGTGAAGATTATATGCAATGCTATTTTACATTTGATTACTTTATTCAGTTTTTGTAACTAAAAACGACTGTTAAATGCCTGAAAAGCACTGCATCATTTTATTTGTATCTTTGCTCTATTGTATATATTTTTGCTGTTGCTTGTAGTTTGATTATTTGTTCTTATTTTCTTTATTTTTATTTGACAGTAGTCCTTTTCCCCCTGATAAAAACTGAACCACGAGTAATTTGAACCATTACACCCCTAGTACAGATACTTAAGGAATCACCCCTTGCAACTTACATTTTAGCATTAGTAATTTAGCCTCATCACGAGCTGCTATGTGGAGTCTCTTGGTATGCTTCTTTGAAACCTCACAGCCTGTCTTTGTGGAAAGCTTGGCTTGCTTTTTTTCTGATCCCAGCGACATAGCAGGATCATCTTGAAAGTGCTACGAAAAGTCTTGTTGCAAAGGGCATAGCACATAGGATTTACTGTACTGTTAACATAGCATAGCCAATAGCCTAGCGCCCAGAGGTTCTCAGGTATGCAGCCATTGCAGAAAGTGTTTACTAGCACCATGATGTTATAAGGTGTCCACGTTATAATGAATGCGAAAAGGATGGCGCTTAGAGTTTGTGCCGCTTTCTTTTCTTTTATTAGCGACATGCGCTTCCGCTTGGTGATTTGTGTCCTTGCACGAGCTGCGAAGCGCTTTGCTAGAGCTGCCTCTTTGAAAGTTATGGGCGCTGAGGGAGATTTGATGGTGGTGTTGCCGCCATCTGCGCTTGGATCCGTCGAAGGCTGTATGGAGGACATTGACTGAACTTTACCCATTCTTCCAACAAAACGCTTGTTCCCGTTGGTGACGGAGCACGAGATGCTGCTATCCCTGCTGTCCTTCTCTACAGGTGACTGTAATGGATCTTCCTCGGTGTCCAAATCTTCACAAGAAGTAACCTGGGAGTTTACAGCTGCCCTCATGCCAGGCAGATTGAGAACAATGGAGAAGATCGCCCGTGTGGTGGATGGCGCGCTCTCATCGTCGTCAGACGAGCCTGAGTGGTCGGCTGAAAGTCCAGTGTCGTTGTTGTTCCAGCTGTCACTGCTGCTCTGATCTGCCTCCCGGTGCGGCCCACCTTTATCCCTGCCACCCGACTTCCTCCCCCAGCAGTGGAATCGGCCACTAAGACCGTGAACGGAGCTTTGTTTGTGACCAGGTTGGCCCAGTTCGAAGCTGCTGCAACTTCTAGAGCTCCCCCGAGTAGCGCGAAGGTGGAAATGTGGTCGTTCGACACCTCCAAATCGACCGCCCGAGCCTTGTAATCCTGCAAGTTCTCGAGAACGGTTCTCCGTCTCTTTGTATATTCGCCAGTACAGAACACTCATTATTGTCACTGGCAGGTAGAAAGCCGCCATTGCTGTACAAAACGTAATAATAGGCTCGGAGAGAAACTGAATGTAGCATTTATCCGGTGGAACGGTCCTTTCACCAACAAAATACTGCCAAAACAAAATGGCAGGTGCCCAAAGTATGAGCGACACAAACCATGCCAGGCCGATCATCAATCCTGCCCGCCTGGTGGTACGTTTGGCACGGTACGTCAGAGGCCTCGTAATGGAGAAATAGCGATCAAAGCTAATGACCAGCAGATTCATGACAGATGCATTGCTGGCTACATAGTCTATGGCTAGCCAGAGGTCGCACGCCCAGTTTCCCATTGCCCAATGGCCCATGATGATGTAGGCAGTGTACAAGTTCATAGAGATGACCCCAATGATGAGATCTGCCACGGCTAAACTCAGTAGGAAGTAATTGTTAACCGTTTTAAGCTGCCGGTTGACCTTAAACGACACCATGACCAAGATGTTGCCGATGATAGTAATAAGGGACAGCAGTCCTGTAAAGACAACGATGAGAATGACCTGCCAGAGTGAGTGGCCGCCCAGAGGATCATAGGATTGACCTTCAACCTCAACATTACTTCCATTGAGCTTGAAAACAGCACTGAGGTTGATGAGGCTTGTGTTCTGGAGCAGAGGCCACGGAGTGGATGCCAGGTAGATTCCCACTCCCAGGGCATTGGATGGAGAGAACAGGCCCAACTCTGTGCTGTTGGAGTCCATTGTGCAGGCCGGGCATATTCTGAGCAAGAAGAGAAAACAATCAGTTTATGTTTATTCATCTCACATTTATGTTCAATCTTGGCAGTGAAACTTTGCAGTAACTGCTCTCTATACAAAGTAGGAGTACTTCCTAAAATAATGTTTTGTGATTGCTGTTGCTTTATATCTACACTAGAGGGTGATGTTGATCTATTAAATCAACAGATCTAACTTTTCATAAAACTTGGAAAGATTCAAAGAAATCCATTTTCAAATACAGCATAAAATTAATTCTGGGAATCTTACTGCTTCCAAATATGTGGATGTTGAAAGCACCAGATCATTTTGAGGAACAAAAACTAAATATTAATCCATTTGTTCTTTCAGCTAGAAAAAAAAAAAAAAAAAAAAAAAAACTAATTTCATTAAGCCTTAAAATCTTTCATCTTAAAGAAATTCTTTTTATTATGAGAATACAGCTGATAAATTATTGACTATATTGTTCCATACAAAATTAAATAACTTGTACTGTATAATTTTGTGAAGAAACTAATGCTTATTATTGTCACACTAAAAATGTTTTATAAATGTACATTTTTAAAATTTAAAAAAGGAGGAAAAACCTTGGCAAGATTTAAAGTTTACATATAGCTTCCTATTGCAAGTTGAAAATTCTTAATTTATTCTTAAATTAAAATCTTGTTCTATGGAATTTCAATTCCACTGTACAAAAGTGAACTTTTTTCCCATGTGGATTGGACTAAATAAATCAGTTTTTTCACATAAATTTTCCCCAGACACAAACAAGCTCAGGTATCTCATTAATGGGAGAAAAAGCTACTTGATTTTTTTTTTTTTTTAAGTAAAAAAAAATAAAAGAATTGTTGTAATAAGGACCATATTAATAGCATTCATGATAATGTTAAATTCTATTGTGTGTGAGTCACATCTCGATGAAATAGTACCTGAGGCTGTGGGGGTACACAAAACAAAAAAGGTTTGGAAACACTGGTCTACATCAACATTCATATAACAGCAAGTTTATTATAAAAATGAAGATATTCAACAAAATTAGTGTACCATTTTCACAGAAATGTTAACCGCCGTCTCTCTACAATAATTACATTCTATTAAATCGGAATACAATGTGTGCTAAAACGAGTTTATATGCTAAAGCACAAACTCTGCATGTACTGACAACTAGCAGATCAAACTGTGTTTCTGAAGAAGATTTTTAAAATAGCTATTACATTCCAGTGAAAAACCGAACTGTCTGTGAGTTAGCAGGCACACAAACAGCAGGAGAAAATCTTAACATTAAGAAAGATGAATGATGGGCGAGGTGTTTCTTTACTTAGATTCTGCAAGAGGAAGTTGTTGCAGAGTTTTCCCAGAATGCCACATACAAACACAGTTTATCTCAATGATAGAGGCAGAGAATAGAATGTAACTGGTTCATGGCCAAAGACGGCTGAACGTCTCATCTATTCAGATGAAAATGATTTGTACGTCTTGACCAGAAGCTGCACGCAAATACACACATCTTCTTTCTGAAAAAAAAAGACCTTACGAAGTGGCTTCAGAAACTTCAGAAATAAGTCAAAAAGGCTGCTGACTTCTGCTCTAAAAGGAAGGATGGCAATCATAAAGCATCATTCAGCAGAACAGGCCTACATTACTAAATATAGTCATCATAAACTTTAAAAGGAAAGCTGATTTTGAACTGAGAACATCTGCCTCTCTCTCAGAAACTCTTTTTCATCTTGATACGGCAGTGGGATGTGAGGAGGAAGACAAAGAGTAGAGTGAAAAGTAGGTGAGATTCAAGAGGGAACAACAGCCTCATCACATAAATCACAGTATATTTCACATTGTCGCTAAGATACCATATATGGGCTTGAATATTTAAAACAGAGAAAAGAACAAATGGATATAACCCGTTACACACACACACACACACACACACACACACACACACACACACACACACACACACACACACACACACACACACACAGACAGACCAAAGACTCGGAGGTAATTAGCTATTGGATTCAATCTCAGTTCTACTACAGCGGAAACAAAGGGATAATTACTTTACAATAGGCAGAGCAAGAATACATACATAGACAGTGTTTAAATCTGAGGGAACAAAGCTGTCACAGAATCTGGTTTGTAAAAATTTAATGTCTTAAATTTACTTGATAACTGCTTCTTTCAGTAGAAAAACTATGCTTTTGTTTGTGTAATATTGCTTAAAATAATCTCTATAAAATACATTAGTGTTTAATACATGTTCTGAAAATAAACAATGAGAGATATCTCAGTGTTTAAAACAGGCATTGCAAGAGGAAATATCTGTGTTTAAGTAATCAGAAAACAGATTAATTTCTGACTCTTGATTGGATAAACCATGTTCAAAGCTGTACTTTGTGCACACCCGCATATCACTTCCATATTATTCCAAGTGGCAAGGATATACACCGATCAGGCATAACATTATGAACACTGACAGGTGATGTGAATAACACTGATTATCTCTTCATCACGGCACCTGTTAGTGGGTGGGATATATTAGGCAGCAAGTGAACATTTTGTCCTCAAAGTTGATGTGTTAGAAGCAGGAAAAATGGGCAAGAGTAAGGATTTGAGTTTGACAAGGGCCAAATCGTGATGGCTAGACAACTGGGTCAGAGCATCTCCAAAACTGCAGCTCTTGTGGGGTGTTCCCGGTCTGCAGTGGTCAGTATCTATCAAAAGTGATCCAAGGAAGGAACAGTGGTGAACCTGGCGACAGGGTCATGGGCGGCCAAGGCTCACTGATGCACGTGGGGAGTGAAGGCTGGCCCGTGTGGGCCGATCAAACAGATGAGCTACTGTAACTCAGACTGCTCAAGAAGCTAATGCTGGTTCTGAAAGAAAGGTGTCAGAATACACAGTGCATCACAGTTTGTTGTGTATGGGGCTACATAGCCACAGACCAGTCAGGGTGCCCATGCTGACCCCTGTCCACCGCTGAAAGAGCCAACAGTGGGCATGTGAGCATCAGAACTGGACCATGGAGCAATGGAAGAAGGTGGCCTGGTCTGATGAATCACGTTTTCTTTTACATCATGTGGATGGCTGGGTGCTTGTGCGTCGCTTACCTGGGGAACGAGCCGGCTTATCCGGGAAACCATCGCTTAACTGGGGAACAAGCTGGCGGAGGCAGTGTGATGCTTTGGGCAATGTTCTGCTGGGAAACCTTGGGTCCTACCATCCATATAGATGTTACTTTGACACGTACCACCTACCTAAGCATTGTTGCAGACCATGTACACCCTTTCATGGAAACGATATTCCCTAGTAGCTGTGGCCTCTTTCAGCAGAATAATGGGCCCTGCCACAAAGCAAAAATGGTTCAGGAATGTTTTGAGGAGCACAACAACGAGTTTGCGGTGTTGACTTGGCCTCCAAGTTCCCCAGATCTCAAAAATCTGCTGCTAACATCATGGTGCCAGATACCACAGCACACCTTCAGGGGTTTAGTAGAATACATGTCTCAATGGGTCAGGGCTGTTTTGGCAGCAAAAGGGGGACAAACACAATATTAGGAAGGTGGTCATAATGTTATGCCTGATTGGTGTATGTCTACAACATCCTTTAAGTCAAATAAGAATCTTTTTATTTTTATTATGTCATGTCATGCCTAAGAAACACCTTTTATCAAAATATGATATAAATATAATAATAATATAAATACAAAATATAACTCAAAATATTTGAGGAATTCTCCAGAATGGGTTTTAAACATGGAAAAATATGTTATATGGAGCTGAAAGTCAAACGGGCAGCTGAAAGAAATACCATTCAAAAGTTTTCATGTTTTTGAAACATTTCTTATTATCATCCATGTTGAAAACAGTTGTGCTGCATTTTTGTGGAAACCATGATACATTTTTTTTTTCAGGATTCATTGATGAATACACAAAACAGAATTAATTTGAAATATACATTTTGTCTCACATTACACACAAGGTTCGGGAGATGAGCACTGATGATTTGGTTCATGTCTAAATGCAATATCAGACTCGATATATGTCCTGCAAAAGTGACTGAATAGATTAAACACAGACTTTGTAATTAAAGACTGAAACACAGCATCCAATGCATTAAAAAAAACCTCAAAGAGAGTTCGATGTTAAATACAGACTTCTTGTTCATTCATCTGAGTGAGATATCAATGGCGCAGAGGGAATCAAATAACAAAAGATGAAGTCAGAGAAAAATCTAATTGGCATTGGGCTCTGATTCGGGCCCCTGCTCTCCTGCGTTCAGCTCTGTGCTTTTATCCTATTAGATTTGTGCTATGACCTGAAACACACAAGCTCGGATAGAGGATTGCAAACATATTTTGTACAAAACTAGTGACACGTATAGTCGTAATTCCATTAAGTCATGGAATTTGGGAATTGTCTTAATTTCGGTTGATCCGCAAACAGCAGCTGATGAACGGCTTGTTGTCATGGTGACCGTGGTGGATGTGGAGGGAAGCGTGAGGGGCACTCAATGGCAAATGCAGTTAGAGCCAACTCTATACACATAAACATACACCTATAGCTGATTTCAACTGTGAAATTCTTGGAAAAATGAAACTGTAATACGATTCAAATGTAAAGATGTCAGAGGGCAGGATAAGAGAAAAATTGATTTTCATTTTTAAGCCCTCCTTTTTTTCCCCACACACTCAGAGCATACGTACAAAACACACACACACACACACACACACACACACACACACACACACACACACACACACACACACACACACACACACACACACACACACACAGCCTGACGCCTTTGATGACAGACCTGAGAATCAAATGAACATCTGGAGTTTACATGCATGACTTCAAACACATACTGTACATCAAACATAGTTTTTGTGTGTAAAACCACTCCTATTCGCATTTAAAGAATTATTTGCAAGTCTGATGATGTCATAAAGACACAAGCAATACTTTATATTCCAAAGTGAAATACGTCTGTAAAGATAACGGACTGAAAACCGCAATAGCTGCTTTTGTTTTCACGTCTTCTGTGGGAAAACACACTTATCAGTAAAACAGACTGGCATGTCTGGAGCTGTTCCCCCCTGGCGAGGTAGTTAAGTATGAGGAGAGTGTGTGTAATAAGAGGTGTGTGTGTGTGTGTTGTGCATTTTGGTGGTGTGTATTTTGGATGTGCTGTGAATGAGGATTTCTGAAGAATGATGATTAAATGTCATCACGTTCTTTTCCAGAGTTTGAGGGAGATCCTTGATTACCTCACATAGCCTTTAGCCGACAGAAATGTCAGCGCCGAAAGCATGCAGAACCTTGATCAATATTCCCGATTGGAATTGGAATTAACCACTGGCATGGGTACAATTATAGAAGTGAAGCCATAATTATCTCTTAATATCTCGATATGAAAGTCAGTGGAGATCCGTGAAGCATGAGAGACTGCTCTTTTACAGATTATTTACTGATCTCTTATGATTAAAATTGTTGTGAGGGATTCGTCTCTGATCAACTTCCCTTTCTTCATTTTACCGCTGCATGCCTGACATTCTACCTATATTTTTTAGTCCTTTTCAGTTCAGTTGAAGCTGATGTGTGTAATTTCAGCAAATGGTTTAAAACCATTTACAATAATACAATAAACAATAATATAAGCTATTTATTATATAAGAATGATTTCAGTTTCTGATTTCTAGATGACTCACCAATTAAATGTGTGACACTGTACAGATAGTCAGATGTTCTTTCTCCCACTAAAGCGCAAGAAAAATAAGACTTTCTAAAACTCATGTAGATTTTTAAATTCAACTTTCCATTGTTATACTGATAATATCATTTATAAAGTCAAAAATAAATAACATTTGTTTATATTGTTTAATAACTGGTAATTGGTTTAGTGTAAATGTTGTTCATTTTAATTAATGTACTATAACTGGACTAATACTATGGTTCTCTGCCTTGTCCATCTGCTTTTTGGTTTCCTGTTTTCCTCTTTTCCTCAATCACACTGCCCTTATTCGCTTTTCTAGTAGTGTTTATTACCTGTTCCTGGCATTTCTAGTAGTGTTTACTGCCTATTTTTGGTCAAACGTTCTGGTTGGTTGGTTATCAGGAAGCTGTAATTCTCTGCTTGTCTGTTCTCAGTATAAACACCTCATTCCTGCCTCTGAGCCGGATCACCTGAGAGATGTTTGTATACATCGCTAGAGGTAAAAAGGTTTTCTGTGAAGCCAAAGCAATTTGGTGACCTTATTACTGTCTAGATGAAAATGTCAGTCAGAATAAAATCTGTTACATCAGCACTCAATATTAGACACAGGGTCCTCTGTAGGGTTAGATTATTTCATCAGCATGATGGGCTAATTTACACCCTTTACCTCTGCATGTACAACAACCTGACAACACAAATTTGAGTGGATGATAAGGTGAGAACGGTACGTGCTACATACCAAGACTGGGACCACATAAAAAGTGATCATATAAGACTGGTAGAACAGAAAACACGTTCCTTTATCCGGTCATCGACAGTGCATCTGTATTGACCCACCCAGGTGTAAGTAATACCTTAAATCTCAGGCAGGCTAAAGAATCCATCATAGACTCTGACAAGATCCACATCCCCGGGGCAGCAGCATATGCTCTCTCACTCTGCGATTGGCCAGGGTTTAATTCGTCTGTTTTGAAAAGCTGGAAATGATCCACTACAAAAGGATCCACATTTGGGAATGCATTATCACACCATCATGTGTTTTAATCCCATACAAACATTAGGTCTCATTCACTAAACATGTGTACGCACACTAATTTGTGTGCATACAAACATTTTCATGATTCACCAAAAACGTCAAAAATTGATTCTAAATAAACTGAATGTAACAACCGAAACTACATGTACACAAAAAGCACTTTCTCTGTGCGACCTTATAATCGTATAAACACAACTATAATAATATAATATAATATAATAGCTGATTGGTTCCTGCTTTATCAGTAGCCAATGAGATCGCTGCTCTACCTTCAAATGCTGGTCAGAATTTTCGGTAGCAGTGCAGCACACTTTACTTGCCATACTTGCCAGTCCCTCCAGTTTTTTGCGATTCCGCGATCGCTGAGTACAACGCAAAATCAGCAAAATGTCTGGGTTTTTTGCGATCCTGTTAAAAAGAGTTAATAAAAGCGCTGTATACCACAAACTCAATTCGCTACTGACACACGGACCGATGTCAGACTGACTGAGGATTCTGTGTCAGCGCTCGCGAGTATACAGAAATGTGTTCTGTTTAATACACACATAATTATGCCTAAATGTCCGTCTTGGCGGTTATGTCTTGAGTGAATACGTCTGGGATGTGTGACAGTATTGGGTCCGTGCATTACTGTAGGTCTTTAAAGTGAAAGCAACCTAATATAGCCCATACCCATCAAACAACAACAGCTGGAAAAAACAAACAGTAGCCTACTTAAACGTAAAGCGCTGTTTGTATCTGTATCTTTAGCTTGTATTTATTTGTCCTCCGCAGTTTTCCGCAGTCACAAAGCAGTGATTTCCGCACATCTTAACTATAAATATAAAAAACCCTAAACAATTACACTTGCAACAAATACATGTGCAGAATACACATACTTAAACACATGCTTAAAAGAAGCCTAAAATGCAAAATTACAAGACCAAATAAAGATAGTAAGAGTTATTTTCAAGCACAAACATAATAAAACATTTGAAGTTAAAATAAGTAATTTGTACAGTATAAACTTAAATTTCAAATTATATTTGTAAAACAGTTTTATTCATCATATCATATTTATGTTTATTTTTGTAATGTGTTTTTGTTAAGTCACGTTATAATATTGTTTTGAACAGCTTTGAACAGTGATTTACAATGGTTACTATTAACTGTTTTCATTGGGGTTTTTTTTTTGCAGGTGTGGTCCATTGTATTAAAACCAGACCAAAAATCGTAATAATCAAACTAAATCATAATAATTATTAATGTTAATAATAATATAGGGAGTCCACAACAACAACGACAACAACAAAAAACATTCAAAATATATTGTCTCCGTTTTTAATTAATAGATAATAACAAATTAGATTTTTTTGTGATATTTTGACCATTCAAATAGGAAATGTCCCCGGTTTCCATTTCAGAAATCTGATCACCTTATTATTTGGGCAGGTTGCATTGTTACCATTATTTAAATCCAGAGATTTTGGTTTACCTGTTGAAATTAAATATTCAAAGCTACAGAAATCATATTTTTTTAATCCAGCACTTTCACAAAAACAAGCCACTGTAATATAAAATATTTTAACAATAGACAAACTGTCTAAAAAAAAGTAGCTAGCTACACAACAAGCTACAGTATGAACAAAAAGTAAGTATGCTTCTACCTAAGGGGGAAATATTTCTTTCTTTCTTTAAAAAAACACGATCTGATCTATTTGATCTAAGTAACTATCTGTTTTAATTTCTACTTTAAAGGTAGGGTAATTTCAGAGAGGCTAGCAATAGAAAGCTAGCTTTGAAAGCTTAAGATCCCACCCTCCCTTCAGAGCGTCTCCAAAGCCACGCCTCCTCCAAAACACACAAGACGCACAGCAGAATCTGCAATGCTCAATTGCATTTCTCAAATGACAGGTCTTAAAGCACATAACATTACAATAATAATGAATGTAAACAACTTACAGAGCTCTGACTTGTACCACCTGACAGCTGCAGATTGATTTCGCCATTGATAGTGTTGACATAGAAATGCATAAATCTGAGTCTGAGGACGTGAACAGCTCCTGGTAGAACGTCAAGTGTTGCCATCTCATCAATAATGAGGGGATATTTTCTGGCACAAAATCAATAAAGGTTTATGACAGAATTAACCATTTCATTTACCAAAATGCAAACATTTTAAATTCACATTTTCAAATCTAAAGTAGAATGACAACATAAATTATGATAATACAACTAAATGAAAGTTTACAATAATTTATATAATGGAGTAAAATTTAAAATCACTTAATTATTAAATCACACTATAAAAAAAAAAGATCAAAACTCAATTTACAGAATATTTTTTAACTGGTTGACTTAAATTAATCAACCAAAGAAAATGATTCAATAGAATAAATCTGACTTTCCAGAGCTATATATGTGAAAAAGAGGACATTTTAGGAGAACACGTTTACAATAATTTCTACCTCGGCTCACTCGTGTGTGTGCAACGCAATAAGTATGTTTGTTCATTATAATCTGAGATATGTTGGAAAAAAAGGAACTACTCCCTAACTACTAACTATAAGTAATGATGCTACTGATAAAATCTAGTAGCATCATTACTTATAGTTAGTTACTCCCAATACTGACTGCCAGACACTAGATATCATGCTGTAAGAAAAGCTAGAGATTTAGAGGCAGCAAATAGCAGGCGCAACAGGTCTTTGTAACCTCTCTTCTCCACTCTTTGAAGGGTGGACCACATGCAGTTCAACAGCCTTTTATTGAAGCACCAGGGTTGTGCTTCTGAGTATTACCCAGCCTCCAGGA
This sequence comes from Paracanthobrama guichenoti, assembly GCA_018749465.1. Lineage (NCBI taxonomy): Eukaryota > Metazoa > Chordata > Actinopteri > Cypriniformes > Gobionidae > Paracanthobrama > Paracanthobrama guichenoti. The sequence goes on from CM031959.1 coordinate 2,619,688, forward strand.
ATGCTTACACTGGCAGAAATAAAGATAAACATGGTCACTGCAGCACAGGGTTTCAAACCCAATAAATTACATATACTGTTTTTACTAACTGTGCTGGCGCATGGCTAGATTAGTGAATAAGCGGAATTCCTGTAATACACTAGCTTGTGCATATCATTTGTTGGTCATAAAACACCATAACCAGTCTATAAAAACGTTAAGCTGTGGAAACATATGCCACCTTTTGTGTTGTGCTTGAGAGTGCGTAAAATAAATTTAAATGTATACAACGGAGAACATGGACAGCCATGCATGTTTGAGTGCATGCTCGATTGCAAATAGCATGCGTGTACATACTTAAGTTGCAGAAAACACATGCCTGCATGTATAGCTTGGCTAGATTTACTAAAATCTCTTCAGTGTGTGGTTGCGATGCAGACCATTTCAAAGGCTCATGGGATTTCTGTAATTCCTCAGAAGAGAGTTTAAATAGGGGCAAAACTGAGCCAACCATGCAAGTGAATCCATTGCCTCCAGTGCTGCAAAAGTAAATGAATCTCCACCTAGTTACAATTAGTACTTTAAAATGCTGAAATTGTGCTCGTTTACACACATTTGGAAATATGCCTAGTTATAATGCTCTACTCCATCATTTGATGAGTTATTGCTTCCAAGATCAATAGAAAAAAATATACAAACTACAAAATTCTCTTAGAAATTAAACAGATTATCACCTGCTTTTCATAAAATTATAATTGTTTTGTTGGCATTGAAATAATGACCATCACTTTAAAAATTCACACAGCATTATATCAACACCATCATTCAGCATCATGTCAACCCGGACTGTGAGTGGTTAGTAAATGCTAAAAACAGTCCTGTGAATTTTTATTACAATTTAAAATAACAGTTTTCTACAGTGGCCGAGAGAGCTCTACGTGCTGCAACTGAAGAAAACGCATTCAAATAGAAAAAACACCAGAAAATTAAGGAAACATATTCATCAGTTTGACAACACGTGCTGCAAAAGTTCACAACACAACCAAATACAGAAACACCATGCAAAAGTTCACAATGCATCCAAATACAGAAATGCGCTGCAAAAGTTCACAATGCATCCAAATACAGAAACACCCTGCAAAAGTTCAGCTTAGCTTAGCACAAAGACCGGAGGTAAACAGCTCCAGGAACTTTGCTGTTATACCATGGGTGCAGCAGGCGCAATGATATTACGCAGCGCCTAAAAATAGGTTAACTTCTGTCAACATAACCAATGTGAGAACCTTCTTGCACAGAGAGTGTGCTGGGGACTATTTTCAGACGCCGCGTAATATCATTGCGCTGCTGCACCCATGGGAAGGCAGCAAAGTTCCTTGATCATTATGCAGGAATGAGAGTGTAGTTATTAGTCATATAGGTCTAAAAAAATCGCAGCTTTTCATTTTCAGTCGGTCTTAGTACACAATGTAACTATACACATTAAAACATGTAAATAGGAAAATGATGGCGTTATTTTATCACTTATTGAGCAGTAGGCTAGCTGGAACCGTTCACCTCCAGTCTTTGTGCTAAGCTAGGCTAGCGGTGGGTGCGTCAGACAGAGTTATGGGATGCACATAGATGAAAATGGTATGTATGGACTTATCTAACTCTGGGGGATACAGTGAATAAGCTAAAGTCACAAAAAGTCGGCGTGTTCCTTTAAAAGGACATGGTGAAGGGAAAAAAATATGAACATGTTTTTAGAGAATGCAAAACCACTGATTTATTATTTTTCCTCAAATGTCTTTTTTTTTTTTTCACCAACCTGTTCCCTTAGGGCTGGGGTATCCAATCTTGCTCCTAGAGGGCCACTGTCCTGAAAAGTTCAGTTCCAACCCCAAAAAAGCACAGCTGAACCAGCTCATCATGGTCTTACTAGGCATATTAGAAACTTCCAGACAGGTGTGTTGAGGCAAGTTGGAGCTAAACTCTGCAGGACAGTGGCCCTCCAGGACCGAGTTTAGACACCCTTGCCTTAAAGGCTCCGTAAATGAATAGAATGTATTTTTTATTTGAAATAGAAATTAATTTAATTCAATGCATCCTTGAATATGAATACACACACGCACGCACGCACACACACATGCATGCACACAGTATATAAAACAAACACACTTTCTTATCGTTCTGGTAACGAAAAGTAAAAATACACATATAATTTTTAACCTATTATGATATATGTTCATCATGACATTAAAATAAAACAATCATCATTATCAAACACATTCTGACCATGCCATTGTGTAAACTTCCTCTGCCATGTGTGCCTATGAATACTCTCCATATCTGTACGTTGTGCAGTGATAATCAGGCCTTACATGGCATCCTGAGGCAGGACTCCTGCACAGACCTGTCTGAGAAAAGAAGCACACTCCGTCTCCAGTGTAAACACAACAGCGGGAGAGGAATGCTCAAGCTGGGAGTAGGAGAGGGCTTACCGTAGCTTAGGGACGCCCATTGGTGCAGCTTAAATCAACAGCATGTTAGAACTGAAATGATCATACACGTGTGTATGGGTCATGAATGCAGTGTTCTGGATGGATGTCTGTGGTCCTGTTTACACCTACTATTAACATCCACTTCGGGCAGTCACAAGTGGTCTGTCAAAACACACTGCTGTTTACACCAGGTAATAACATGCATCTCAAACACGTCTCCTGTGACCACTTGTAATCATATTTTGAGGAAGAAGGATCCCTCTGATCTTAGCTACATAACTCATCACTTTCCGCATCAGTGTGTTACTGAGTTGACAAAGCACAAAAAGATATCTAAAAAGATATTTAAAAAATAAAATCTGTGCAAATTATTCTCTCAGATATAGTATCTAAATACAAATAAGACAAACAGGAAGCAGAATTCTCATTTATTTGAACTAATATTTGTATGTGCTTTTCCAAATTATCCCAATTGGATGTTATTTTTCCTTTAAAATATTATACTACAAGAATATAAATAAATATAATATGTAATACACGCTTCAGAGTTGCTTCATCGAAGCTTATTGTATTATGTAGAGTATTATGAGAGAGATCGACTAAGCAAGTGTATTGCCTGCATCTGATATTTTTCAGGTCAATCTTATATTCAAAATAAAAAAAACATTTTGAATGTCTGCTGAGAAAAGCGATGTCTTTGTCTTAGAATCCTTTTAACGGTTAAGGGCTTTTCTCATGACAACGCAAGTCAAAGTATTTGTCGGTTGAGTCTTATAAGGTGTTGTTTAAAGTAAAAAATATTGTCCTTGTTTACAACGTTGTTTCAGTCCCTTTCAATATAAAAGTCTTTGCTACTGACTCACTCACAAGTCTTTGCCGCCATCTAATGGTGTAATAATGTAACTTACAAAGACTGGCTGTTATACCCCAAACTAATTATATCTCATGTTTAACCACTATCTACTAGGGGTGTGACAAGACACTTATCTCACGAGACGAAACACAAGATTGGGTTCACGAGAACGAGACGAGATGAGATTTTGACAGTATTTTTAAGAAATCCTCAATGATGAAATACATGAATACAAAAATAGTCTGCAGGTGCATTTTGAAATTTTTTAACTTATCAACTTCTAAGGAATGTAATTTCAGTTCTACTTTCTGAATATGAATTATCATATGCAGTAAAAGACAATAATACTCAAGCACTGTAAAAGGTTTTGCCACAAACTCAACTGACTGGCTTCTTTCCTGTATGATTGTCTCTTCAGACCTTAGAACTACACATAATTTATGAGCTTATACAACTTTTGACCTCCTAACTGAACTTCTTTCCACAAATGAGTCATACACTGTAAAAAGTGAACACGGGTGTAAGTTGGATTACTAGAACTCTTTGAGTCTATTTACTTGGTATTTCTGCTTTCCTAATTGTAATTGATTATTGTACACTCTTTCAACTTGAACACATAGAAATTCAGAGATACTCAAAATCTCACTTTCACTCAAAGTATAATTTCCCCCGCGTCAGACGTTTTTTTCTGACGTCATGACGCATGAGCTGGCCATGAAATTCTGCTCGACTGCCATTTTTTTTTTCTCTCCGAACTCAGATGAAAAGGTAGGTTGGAAGTTTGTTTGAATTAATATACTCGAAAATACAACTTTTGGACGTGTTTTAGTTGTTTATGAGTTAATTAATGTTGTTTGTGAACATGAATACTTATGAAATCGTAATTAACGGAACTTTTGAATGTTTTTATGTTTTCAATATAGCGTTACTGAATATGTTCTATGTATACAATATGTTGTATTTACTCGTTTTTTTTAGAAATGTGTTCAGTTTGGATCTTGGGGGTATGTGTATAAAATATATTTTTTTTAAATTGATGCCTCCTTAACCGTCGGTGCCGTGCAAGATATTGGAAATGCTTTGGGCGGGAAGTGCTCGAATTTGAATTCCTGCAGTATAATATTGAGTTTGCTTTAAAGTAATATTTGTATGTTCTTTTATCTCTCTTTGGAACGTTAGCTCTGATTTATTCATCAAGTTTTTTTTTGCCCAAAATGATGATTTTTGAATCCAAAATCGCCCCCTAAATCCTCATTCACTGTTCCCTATAACGTTACAGTTCACTTGAAGGAGTGAATGAAAACGAGTGCGTGAAGTAGGACAGCCGGTGTGTGTAACGTTACACAATGTGGGATTGAATGAGTGCACTCAATAATGTCCACTATGGTTTCGGACACGACTACAAATGGTTGTCCCTCAAATAGTGCCCTATTTCGGGGTGATTTCAGATTCAGCCTGTGATGAAAGTCATTGTGCTTAACACTAGCGTCGTTCATTTGCCTAGTTTGTGGTGTTACATCCAGAAAAAAATGTCAGGGGTTTCTTTAGTAGAAAATTATGATTATTTTTGTATAGAAATAGTAGTATTTTCACAACTAATTAATTACTTGACCTGTAGCAAACCATTTTCTACTACTTAAATACAAAATTTTTCTCCCCATAGGACCGCAAACTTTTTAATGTTTGACAACTGAGGACGACACTTTGCTATAATGTTACATGGTAAGTAATTTATATTCATTTAAGTAATTTGTAATTTCTTCTATAGTTGATATTAGATAATATGAATTACTAATGTTGGATATGTTTGAGTAAATTCCATCTAATGTTGTCTAACGTTATTGACTTGTAGGAGTGTGTAGAGGTGTCTGTTAACTTGCTGAAAGCCAAAGCAGCCGCAGATTTTAACTTTTAACAGTTAAAGAAAAATTAAAGGGTTGCCAAGGACAAAATGGTTCTCACGTTTGCTTACAGATGGCAGTACGTAGTGACAGAAATTACTCTGATTAGTGTACGAGTCAACTAATCAGAGTAATCCGTTCAAACGGAGGAGGAACCCGTGAGAAGACTGCTGCAATTTTTAAAATCTTATATCAGGTACGTCTGTGTGTTTTACATTAATATCAACTACACAATCTTATTTTAGTCACAGTATGTTTAACAGTAACATTTAATTGTTAAATACTTGGTTAAATACTCTAGTTACACAAGATCTCGTCACACCCCTACTATCTACAGTACATAAGAGCCAGTGGCAAATTCCTGAAGGATTGGCCAAGATAATGATGTTCTCAATGGTTACATGATCTCTGAACGCCTGCTGATGGCCTGCAACTCACATCTTCGAGAACATCTAAACAAATTTTCAAACATGCATTATTATTTATATAAATCGCATATTTGAGGTTTAAACAACTACATAATTGCCTAAAAAAACTCTTAAAACTACATTCTATGAAACAATAATAGTAAAACTATAGTGGGTTTGCTCTTCCACCATTGACACTCGCTGTGACTGTGCGGTCACACCACCGTTGGCGAGAGCGTCAAAATTGCTCTGGCTGCCTTGCCAACAACAGTGTAGAATGATTCATGGATGCTCTAACATAGACTGAATGCTTTTTTAAACTTTATTTAAAGCTTGTTGGTCGGTATTTGTGCAGACGGACCACAAGCAGGGTATAAGTTAACCTCATGAAATCTTTTAAATGTGAAAGTAAGAAATTGACTGACGGAAAGAACTTACATGTTTGCTAAAGAAATAAACCAAATAAAAGCCATTTGTGTGGTGTGGCTCTTGTGTTCATGGTTAAGTGCTAGACTAATTTCAACATGCATCTTATAGGAGACATTAACCAAACTGCCTTAATGCAATTGGTCAAATCGGTGTTGTTTTGAGCAAATTAATTGCATTCCCGCTAAAAAACAAGCATTCTAGTGCAAAAATGTTGCCTATAAATAATGTTGCACACCTTTTAACAAATTCTTATCAATTTCACATCATGGATGATCAAGTTGTAAATGATCGGGAAACCCGTCACAGCAATGATCAACCTCTCCTCCATTTTGGTTGGTAACTAATGTGGTCGGAACCAAAGTATGCAGGACTGTTCTCTGGAATCCTCTCAAGTGGAGGACTTCTACATTCCAATTGGTTGCCGCTGAACTGTGTCATAGCTCATTACCATAAAGTTGACCTGACTTAAACTCTCCTTGATGGCCACATTGTCCAAGATGCACCGCTGCTGGCCACCGGCTCAAATTGAAAACGAATGACTTCGGGCCACTTTGACGCTCTCGTCGGTGGCATAAACGCACGATGAGAAAAGCTGCCAGTATAGACCTTGCAGAAACAAGTGGAGTGATCCAAATTGTGATATTAGTAGAATATCGCATGGCTTTAAAAGGCTGCAGATTTGAGAACCAGAACTAATGTAATGTAATGTAACATAATATTATATAATCATGGTCAATACAAACTATAAAACTATGTATAAATGCAAAATTTTGAATGACTGATTGAATCCCTGATGTGTTGTTAAATATCAGTAAATTTGAGCACATTTGTGTTCCTGCCTATTTAAGGGTGAATGTGGTCAAGTGCTATCCTACTGTGATCCGATCATTTAACATGCATGTTTTGATGCCTATATGCTTTTATCTGATGAATGAAGTAAACGCATAGATAATTTCACTTGGGAGCTTGGGCAAAGGAAAACAACTCACATTTGATTCCTTGTGAGGATGTTTTATTCCCTGCAAGTTCAGTGCAATTATTTTCCACAGAAGCAAACTCATCTCCTCTGGATATGTCTCTGTATATTTCATTGACTCCTGGGTTGGAGCAAAATTAATGTTCCATTTTCCCTTTCATCCGACCATAACCCTGCAGCCGAAATTGCATTAAATATTCCTTATATATCTTCACCAGTTCGAAGGGCAGTCTCTTGTAATTGCTTGGCGCAACTGTATGCCAATAAATAACGAATAAAAAAAGAGGGGGAAAACAAACTCTGATTTCTGGTCATGCTGGAACATATCCTGAAAGAAATGCATTCTGTATTAATTACAATGACACCACGAGGACATGCTCGGAATTTAGTCTGCTCGAAAAACACAATCTGCGAAAAACAGTTCAGTTTTTTCCTGCAGCGTACAAAATGTATCTACAAGCGATGTGTAAACAGAGTGTACAGTATATTGGCAAACAAGATGCCTGAGGTGCCATGAATATTTAAGAGCTCTTTTAATTTAGAAACAGCAAAGTGAACAGTTACACAGATGAGGGTCTTATCAGGGACAGATCCACGGCCGTCTGAAACTGTATGTTTCATTTCTCACAATTGCGCACATGCATGTTTTGGCAGAAGTGAAAGGAGAAGAAATAAAAAGGCACTATGTACACACTATTGATAATTAATATCGACCTGCATGCCAGTGGAACATGCTGAATTTCCTGAAAGAGTGGAAGGCAAGCATGGTGATAGATTAGTTGTGCTGGTGTATTAATGGTAGTAACTTAGTGGCTTGGTGGGGTGTCATAAGCGAGGTCAGCATAATATATAAATTACTTAAACATGAACATGAACAAAGAAAAATTATTTATTTTTCTTGAAAGAAAAACTGATGTTATTCACTCTATTAATGAATGTTCTTGTTCATTCTATGAATGATTAATCATGTACGTTACAAATAGTCTGTCTTTAAAACTAATAACTTCCTCTGAAACGCTTTTGCTTTTACTTCTAAAGTCACTTAAGCTGCGTGAGTTATTGGACACTGCTAACAAATAGCAAAATAGACATTCAAGTATACTATTTTAACAAACTCACATTCAGTCTATAGTGCCATTCTGTTATTTAACATCTACTTTTACCATTCAATACATTTCAACAAAGTTCTGTTTCAGTCGTAAATGTCAACTTACTGAAGTCAAATGGTTTGCGAATGACAGTTCATATTGAATGATTATGATTATTAATAAAATGAAGATGTCCAATTTCAGAAACCTGTTGTTATATGGTAATTACAGTATGTGTTGCCATCGTACTTCATAATGCATGTCAAACTGCTTAAATGTGGCTTATAATGTGTCAAAGTGTACCATTTCTTACAGTGCATTTATAGGGAGGTCGTCACTCGACTACAGTATCAGGAGGTGGATCACAGCTCATTTGCATAAACTCTGCTCAACTTTCTCGCCAACAGTCTGTCACTCATATCACCTTAAATCACCAACTCTCTCCGAAAAATCTATGAATTCCAGTCACTTTTGAGATGTTTTCCCTGTTTATAATTTCCAAATGGTTCACTTGGTGCCATCTCAATAACAGCCACTGAAGAGGTACAGAAAAAAACAGTAGTTTCTGGCACTAAAACGAAAATGGAGCAGTTTCAAATGGAGAAATACTGGAAATCTAGACTCGGGAGATGGCTCAACCAAATTGATGTTTCAGATTTTATTAAAAGTGATGTGTATAACATCATCTTTGATGCCAAATATTTTCTCCTACTCCATTTAAATACGCAGAGACACAAGTACGCCATTCCTAGGCTGATTTCCCAGATAACTGTAAACACTGTAGCTCAGAGGTGCTTTCAAAACAGTGCTGTTTGTTTCAAGATCCAGGCCAGATTGACACAGCAACACCATCGCCAATGGTACTAAATTAGGGTGGAGCTACCAGTTTGTCTGACCAATGGCAAATAGCACATGTGTTCCTGTTTGAAAACAATAACTATTTTTGCAACACTGTGTGGCATATAAATTACACATTTCACCTTTAAATTTGGCAGTAGAACTATAAGAGTAATCTTTAAGAATGGCGAGCGTATACCGTATGCATCATTTCAGCACAGTTAGATGCTAAGAGATGTGCACATATTATAGTGAACAAAGAGCAGAAGTGAACCACTGACATGCACTCAAAACCAAGCGTGTCACTACAATAACACACAGTACATCATTCTCTTTGCTGCATATTTTTGTTCCAGAGACGCTTAAAATATCTCCAAAATATCTGATGACTATATCAAGTAAATATTAAATCACCAAACTCAAAAGTGCACTAATGTAGCAATTCTGCGGAATAACTAAACAAAAGTTAATTACATTTTTGATAAGCTTCTTTTTATAACATGTAGCTTTATAAAACATTACATTGGTATACAGTCAAACCAAAATTTATTCAGACACCTTCAACATTTTCTCACATTATCACAGTTTATAGTTTAGAAAATGGAAATAAAATATGACAAGAACTCAGAGTTAAAAGTATGTAATGAATTACAATCAGCCAATCAGCTGTCAGTTGTTAAATGTAAGTACACAATTGGATAATACCAATTTAGGTTAACCAAATAACAAAGCAATACTTAATTTTGTTCAATCTGTGGTGTAAAAGTTCGCATTAACAATTAATGAGAAAACACTTAAGAAAAAACTATTTGAAATGATTCGAGCTTTGTGACATGGTGCATTATCCTGCTGGAAGTAGCCATCAGAGAATGGGTACATGGTGGTCATAAAGGAATGGACATGGTCAGAAACAATGCTCAGGTAGGCCGTGGCATTTAAACAATGCCCAATTGGCACTAAGGGACCTAAAGTGTGCCAAGAAAACATCCGCCACACCACCACCACCAGCCTGCACCAGTGGTAACAAGGCATGATGGATCCATGTTCTCATTCTGTTTACGCCAAATTCTGATTCTACCATCTGAATGTCTCAACAGAAATCGAGACTCATCAGACCAGGCAACATTTTTCCAGTCTTCAACTGTCCAATTTTGGTGAGCTCGTGCAAATTGTAGCCTCTTTTTCCTATTTGTAGTGGAGATGAGTGATACCCGTTGGGGTCTTCTGCTGTTGTAGCCCATCCACCTCAAGGTTGTGCGTGTTGTGGCTTCACAAATGCTTTGCTGCATACCTCGGTTGTAACGAGTGGTTATTTCAGTCAAAGTTGCTCTTCTATCAGCTTGAATCAGTCGGCCCATTCTCCTCTGACCTCTAGCATCAACAAGGCATTTTCGCCCACAGGACTGCCGCATACTGGATGTTTTTCCCTTTTCACACCATTCTTTGTAAACCCTAGAAATGGTTGTGTGTGAAAATCCCAGTAACTGAGCAGATTGTGAAATACTCAGACTGGCCCGTCTGGCACCAACAACCATGCCACGCTTAAATCACCTTTCTTTCCCATTCTGACATTCAGTTTGGAGTTCAGGAGATTGTCTTGACCAGGACCACACCCCTAAATGCATTGAAGCAACTGCCATGTGATTGGTTGATTAGATAATTGCATTAATGAGAAATTGAACAGGTGTTCCTAATAATCCTTTAATCCTCTATATATTTTATATATATATATATATATATATACACACATATACACTCACCTAAAGGATTATTAGGAACACCTGTTCAATTTCTCATTAATGCAATCAATTTTACTGGTAGTCCACTGTATGAAGAATTTCTGGGTATAATATGTCACAGTTTACTTTATTTTGCTATCCTCAATTACTAAGATCCTCAATTTAACTAAGATGGCGGCGCGTGCAGACGCTGCGGCTTCTCTCGCTGCGGCTTCTCTCTCTCCCGACGGACCGGTGTTTTTGTGTTTTTCGTCATGTAAATCATAGTGTTTTTGTACGTCCTTGTCGCGTCCGTTCATCTGCAAACTCAGCTACAGACGTGAGTTTCTGCTCGAGGTTGGAAAAACTACAGTCTTCAATCCAAGCTCGGGGCTCGCTCAAGATCTGCGGGATCATGGCCTTCTCCGGGGGCCTACCCCATCACCGTCCCCCACTACTGCACCTCTCCCACAGTGGAGGCGCCACAAACGGGGTGAGAGGAAACAGAAGAGGGGGAAGCGCGGAGGTATCCGTGTCAGGCTAGCGGCTAAACCACACAAGCCGGCTATCCCCACCATCATTCTCGCTAACGTACGCTCGTTGGACAATAAACTGGATGATCTTCGTCTTCTTTGCTCTACTCGGAAGACTGTAAGAGACTGTTGTGTTTTTGTGTTCACGGAAACATGGCTCAACAACAGCGTTCCGGACCGCGCCATTCAGCTCGATCAGCGCACATGCCATCGGGCGGACAGAGTGCCCGTCGAGGAGGTAAGACCACGCGGCGGACTCTGTGTTTACACCAATGATGCGTGGTGCCGCGATGCTGTTGTGGTTTGCAAACACTGCTCACCTCTGGTGGAGTTTATGATTATTAAATGTCGGCCGTTTTATCTACCGCGGGAATATTCAGGTATTATACTTGTTGCTGTATACATCCCCCCCAGCTCCAACAACAACAAGAGTGAGGCACTAAATAATCTTTATAAACACATCAGTGATCAGCAGACAGCCCACCCAGATGCTTTTCTCATCTTGGCTGGAGATTTCAACCATGCAGACTTAAAAATTCATCAACACATTGACTTCCCAACACGTGGTAAAAACACTCTGGACTTTGTGTACACTACACAGAGAGGAGCTTACAAAGCCCTTCCCCTCCCCCACCTGGGTGCTTCAGATCACATCACTGTTATGTTAATGCCAGCATACAGACCACTTGTGAAAGCCACCAAACCAGTCCAGAAGCAGATTCAAGTCTGGCCTGAAGGGTCATCAGAGGCTCTTCGACACCACTGACTGGGACATGTTTAAACAGGCTGCAACCTACCACAACACCACAGACATCCAGGAGTACTCAGAGACTGTTACTTCTTATATCACCAAGTGCATTGAGGATGTAAGTCACAAAGACCATCACCGTCTGGCCCAACCAAAAACCGTGGCTGACAGGAAATGTCTACAGACTTCTGAAGACGCGTAACGCTGCCTCAGAGCTGGAGATGAGGTGGGCCTGAGGACAGCAAGGGCCAACCTGTCACGCGGCATCAGGAAGGCTAAGAGACAGTACTCCAGGAGGATAGCCCATCGTTTCAGCGACAGCAGAGACACAAGGAGCCTGTGGCAGGGTATTCAGACCATCACAGATTATAAGCCCCCTGCACGGACATGTGACAGCTCCACCCTTCCTGACGGGAAGACCTCAGGCAGTTCGAGTCGGCAGTAACTCATCCAGCTCCATCATCATGAACACTGGAGCCCCTCAGGGATGTGTGTTGAGCCCCCTCCTTTTCACTCTGCTGACACATGACTGCACACCCATACACAACAGCAATCTCTTCATCAAGTTTGCGGACGACACGACCGTAGTTGGTCTCATTAGCAACGATGATGAGACAAACTTCAGGAGCGAGGTGAGCCGCCTGGCCAGGTGGTGTGGCAACAACAATCTCTCTCTGAACGTGGAGAAGACGAAGGAGATTGTTGTTGACTTCAGGAGAATGCACACCCAGCACGCTCCTCTGACCATCAACGGTGTGACCGTGGAAAGGGTGAGGAGCACCAAATTTCTGGGTGTGCATATCACAGAGGACCTCTCCTGGACCGCCAACACCACAGCACTGACCAAGAAAGCACAGCAGCGACTCTACTTTCTCCGCAAGCTGAGAAGAGCCGGAGCTCCAGCCCCCATCATGCGCACCTTCTACAGAGGCACCATCGAGAGCATTCTGACCAGCTGCATCACTGTGTGGTACGGCGCCTGCAACGCATCCTGCCGTAAAGCACTTCAGCGCATAGTGAGAGCAGCTGAGAAGATCGTTGGTGTCTCTCTCCCACCCCTCCAGGACATTTATAACTCCCACCTCTCCTGCAAAGCCCTCATCATTGCGAGAGACCCCACCCACCCATCGCACAGCCTCTTCAGTCTGCTGCCATCAGGGAGGAGGCTTCGCAGTCTCCAAGCAAGGACCAGCAGACTGAAGGACAGCTTCATTCCCAAGCTGTCAGGGCATTGAACTCCCTCCCGACTCTGCCAACCCTCCCCTCTTCTGCCCCACGCACCTGATCTGGGAATCACCCCCCCCAGTTCTCCTCCCTTCATCTACCTCATTATATTGTCTCTCTGAGGAATTGGTCTCCCTCTTACAGACTCTTTTTTTTTTTTTGCACACAGACTCTTTTTGCACACAGACTCTTACAGACTCTTTTTTTGCACACACTCTTATAATTTTATTTTATACCTGCACTGACTTAAATCTGAAATTGCACTATTGTTACCATTGTTTGCACTATTTGCCATCGCCACTTTACCATCTTTTTTTTTAATCTTTCTTCTGTTGTTGTTACTGTTAAACTTTTTGTTGTTATTGTTATTGTTTTGTTGTTGTTAGGCACCTAGGGTCTGAGAGTCATAGAATTTCAATTCTCTGTATGTATGTACTGTACGTATGGCAGAATTGAGAATAAAGCTGACTTTGACTTGACTGATAAATGAACTATAGTGTCCTGTACCCACTAGTAAAAATAATATCTGGTGTCTGAATATTTTTTGGTTTGACTGTATGTGTATGCCATATTTCATTGCACCCGAGCTTTACAGTGGAGCAAGCTAGGAAAGCAATAAAACATGCTTGTCTGAACTGTTCTCGATCTCTTATTTATAGCATTAGGAAGGTTAATTTGCATGGTTCATGTAAATAAATGATTAGTTGAAGTCCATGCTCTGCAGCAAAATATTTAGTTAAATGCTACTGTTTCGAAGTAACTTCCTAAACATTGATGTAGCACAATGCTACGCTTACATTACATTACATTACTGCAGATGAAATGGCTAAGAATGCAACAGCCTGCCAAATACTCTTAGGAGAAAGAAAAACAGAGAATGAGAGCCAGAGAAAAATACAGAAGGTGTTTCTATTACAGAGAACATGCACGTCAGAGTTTCCCCTCAAGTGTGAACCAATTCAATATTAAATTGTATACAAATTTAATGTGGACTGTGAGAGGTACAGAGCTCCCAAACCAGCAATAATAATACATCTCTGAAGTGCTCCCCTGAGATACCTTAAATCTACAAACCTGAGCGAACGAACTCTCTGCAACTTAAAATGTGTTTTTTATGCCTGCTCTTCCCTGTGGAGGGCATTATCTTAAGGCTATTATGTATTTCTCTCACTACTGTAATGTGATGATAACTAGCAGGGGCTTCCACGGGGAGATGGTTGAGTTATCTTGAGTGCCTGACAGGGAGCTGATAGTGTTACATTACTGTGGTTTGTGGTCCTGAATTCCCAACGCATTCCCAACAAAATAAAATAACAGATTTTTAGCTGCAGCCATGGTTTATAGCGATTAAACAAAGCATATGCTGCCGCATGCTGATAACTGTCTAAGAACAATATATGGGTGGTCCATCTATAAGAGAAAAAGCATTGCCTAGCTGAACTGTACCATACAATAAATGGGTTTCATTCAAAAGACGACAATCATTGACTGACAACCATAAAATATGGACTAACTGTACCACAAAGTCTCCAAACTAACAGTAAGACTAATAACCTCTTGTCAAACAGAAATGCGGCAAATTTATTTCTGGGAATTTTTAGCAGCACTTAAGAAAAATCTTTGAAATACGTTGAAAAGAAAATGCACAGTCAAATGGTACTGAATATTAAATTATGTGGTGCCATAAATAAAATGATTCAGAAGGGGTCACCTCATAGTTAAAGTATCTAACACTTTATTAGGCAAAGCATTTCAGAGGCAAATGTTCCAATCATATAATAATGGCCTTTTTCTATGCTAATATAGGAATGCATTGTCCATCAAAACCTTATTAGTCCTATAAAACAAGTTACCAAACAGAGGAAATACAATTAATATTAATATAATAATATTAACATAAAACATAAAAATACACATACACGCAAGTTTTTTTTTTTTTTTTTTACATTTTGCAAAAATGCATTAAATGGATGAACAATGACATTAAAGACATTTATAATGTTACAAAACTTATTTTAGCGATCATAATTAATTTCAAAGTGAATTTTTTTTTTTATTTTATTTTTTTTTTTTTAAACAAACAGCAGGTAAAAGTTACGGGGCATGTTTTGTCCCATATCTCAAGAAATGCTGTAGTGATGGAGGTATTTAATAACATCCGAGTGAAGACAGTTTGCAAAGTAGATCAGGAAGGGCATGCCATGGCACAATGTAATTAACCAAGAATAAAAAAAAAAAAAAAAAAAACAATTGGAAGCTAGAAATCATTCTGGTGGAATTACGATCCACCTTTTCAATCTGCATGTCGGCTTGACAAATTACTCTCTCACCAGCACTATTCTGATTACGGCCTGATTACAGTCTGATGAGAAATACACAACTGCCAAATACAATAACAGGGTGCAGACATATGCCTATCAGGACTTAATTTGTGAGACATTTGGCAGAGGCTGTTAACCTTCTGAGAATGATGAAGGATGGGCCATCCAAACTTTGCAGTGTGTCCAATCCCACAGTAATCATAATGACACTGAATTCTGTCCTCCAGCCAATAAAAAAACCTTCATACACAGCTCAAATGCAGGGTCAACTAGCCTGCAATTTTTAAGCCAAGTTTAAGGACTTGTGCTCTGCTTTGTGTGGGACTTGCAATTCAAAGAAACCTGAACCCAGAAAAACGATATGTCGCTCCCCAAGCCCCTAAAGCACTGATAGACCTGAAAATGGAAAAGCTCTTGAACTGAGCAAGCCAATCGGTGTCATTCAGCCCAGACACTGTTGAGTTGAGACTCAGGCACTGCAAGCCAATTTGGGATGGATCAATAATTCTGTCAGGGAAACAGCAGAATAGGTACAGAAGAAGGGCAAAGGAACTCTGCCAAGTTTGCAGTTCTCTCATTACTTTCCAAATGGTTTGGCTTCATTCAAGGCAGAAATTCTAATTGTAAATTTTTGAATTACAATATGCAAAAATATAATTAAATTAATATTAATAAATATGTAGCCTACAATATTTTCTTTAATACAAGTTGCATTTTTTTTGCTGTGATTTAAATTCCAAAGTGACTTGTATAATGCAATTAACGCAAAACAAATTTGTGGCAAATGAGAGAGGTTGTCACGGTTCTGTTGCGTTTAGACTTTTAGTTCCCTTTCGAGAGTACACTCGTATTGCATAAATTAGCTTACACTATGGGAAAACTCCTTTTCTCGAGAATATTGAAGCCAAAAATTATCCTTATAATTTTATATATGTAAAATGCAGTGCAGCTGCACAGTAGGCCCAGTAGACCAAGTAGACCCTAGCGGGTCGGTGCCCACCAAAATGGGCGTGGCCTACGGCTATAAAAGGCCCCCTTACGCCGTAGGATTCAGATTTAATTTCCTTCAGCTTAGTTACCTTTGCTGACCTTTGCTGGCCATCAAAAAGGCCTTCAGTGGAACAAGCCACCTGCTTTGCAGTTCTGAGGACGCCGGTTTCCTGTCTTTACTTGACTACATATACTTACATATATCCTTTCTAAGCTGTGTGTGTGTGTTCGCCGTTGCAACGGTAACGTGCTCTCCAAAGCAGATAAATTTGAAAATGCCGTCTTCAAGTCGTAGTGTGGACTGTGAAGACGGTGATATTTGAAAACGATGACGCATGTTTAGTCATGTGACGCATATTGTACCAATAGATATGTATGTTTATACCGCTATTGTGCCAGTGTGCTATTCACTTTCACACAGTTTCTAAAATATGTTATTTTGCTCACTTCATATCACAGTCCTACAAAGATGACAGAAAATGTACTTCCATTTGCTGTTCTGTGGCAAAACACGAGTGGAGTTTTAGACCAAACCTAATGGTTGACCGAGTGCAACCTGGACGCATCAGTGAATGGTGATATGTTTTGCTAAGTAAAATTATCCTGCCAGAAGAATTGTGTGATAATTTTATGATGTCTATCATCTCAGTGTGCTTTTATGAGGTTTTACGCATGCACAATAAGTTGAATTTAGCGTTTACTTACGTTTCAGTGTGGATGAGAAACTTTTGGAAAACGTTAGTGTGGACAGAGAGCGTTTTGAAATGAAAACTCAGTTTTCAAATCTATCCGGATTAATGTAGACGTAGCCAAAATTCCCCCAGGGGACTGATCTCTTTACTCACAAATGGTCCAGTTAATTTGGAGCATCTTCGGCAAGGCAGAGGTCGATCTCTTTGCCTCAGAAGACAATGCTCATTGCTCAACATTTTTCTCCAAGAGCAGGGATGCACTGGCCAACGACTGGCCCAGCCACCCGTTGTATGCATTCTTTCCAGTTGCAATGTTACCTCAGGTCATCAAACGCATCAGGGAGAGTAAGTGTGCAGTGCTTTTAATAGCCCCTCTCTGGAGGAACCAACTATGGTTCCCTGAGTTGACTCAGCTGCTAGAAACAGCCCCATGGCCGATACCGCTGAGAGAAGGCGAAAGGGACGATCTGGCATCCCTGTCCTGACTTGTGGTCCCTTCATGTGTGGCCCATCAACGGATACCCGGGAACCTCCCAGAAGGGGTGCTGAATACTATTTCTGAAGCGAGAGCGCCTTAAACCAGGCGGCTTTATGATCTAAAATGGTCAGTGTTCTCAAGTTGGTGTGCAGCACATGGAGTGACAGAAATGCTCTCCTTTCTTCAAAAGCTTTTGGAAGCGGGTCGCTCCCTTTCCACGCTCAAAGTATATGTGGCGGCCATAGCAGCGTTTCATGCTCATGTGGCCGGTCAGTCACTGGGGAGAAGCCACCTAGTCGTGCACTTCCTCAGTGGCGCTAGGTGACCGAACCCGCCTCGACCCTATCGGTTCCTATATGGGACCTTTCCACGGTCCTGGAGGCCATGAAAGGTGCCCCATTTGAGCCACTTCAGTCTGTGAGCCTGAAGCATCTTTCGCTCAACACTGCTCTCTTGCTTGCACTAGCTTCAGTCAAGCAAGTTGGTGAGTTACATGCGCTCTCGATTCAACTGTTCAAGAGGGAAATGGCCTGTGGGAAGAAACTGTTCCTGTGCCTAGATGTTCTAGTGGCCAGTGATCGGAGTCGCCGTCCTGACGGTAACAGTTCAAACAGGAAGTGTCCAGGGTGAGCGGAGTCTGTGATGATTTTACCTGCCCTCTTCCTCACTCTGGAAGAGTACAGGTCCTGGAGGGTTGGCAGGGGGGCACCAATAATCCTCTCTGCAGTCCGGATTGTACGATGTAGTCTCCTGATGTCAGATTTGGTAGCTGAACCAAACCAGACAGTGATGGATGTGCACAAAACAGACTCAATGACAGCCGAGTAGAACTGGATCAGCAGCTCCTGTGGGAGGTTGAACTTCCTCAGCTGATGAAGGAAGTACAGTCTCTGCTGGGCCTTTTTTACAATGGAGTCAATGTGATTGTCCCATTTCAGGTCCTGAGAGATGGTGGTGCCCAGGAACCTGAATGACTCCACTGCTGCCACTGTGCTGTTCATGATGGTGAGTGGGGGCAGAGCAGGGCTGTTCCTCCTGAAGTCCACTATCATCTCCACCGTTTTGAGCGTGTTGAGCTCAAGGTTGTTATAACTGCACCAGACAGCCAGCCGTTCAACCTCCAGTCTGTAAGCAGACTCATCACCGTTTTGGACGAGGCCGATGACGGTGGTGTCGAACTGAAGTCCACAAATAAGATCCTGGCATAAGTCCCAGGTCTGTCGAGATGTTGCAGGATATAATGCAGTCCCATGTTGACTGCATCATCCACAGACCTGTTTGCTCTGTAGGCAAATTGAAGAGGATCCAGCAAGGGTCAAGTGATGTCCTTCAGGTGGGCCAGAACCAGTCTTTCAAATGACTTCATGACCTCAGATGTGAGAGCGACAGGTCTGTAGTCATTAAGTCCAGTGATTTGGGGGTTTTTGGGGACAGGAATGATGGTGGAGCGTTTGAAGCAACGGGGAACTTCACACTGCTCCAATGATCTATTGAAGATCTGCGTGAAGACTGGGGCCAGTTGGTCAGCGCAGGCTTTCAAACAAGCAGATGAGATGCCGTCTGGGCCTGAAGCTTTCCTTATCTTCTGTCTTTTGAAGATTTTGGTTACCTGCTCCACACAGACCTTAAGCTCAGGTTGGATGGCGGGGAGGAGAGGGGGTGCAGGAGGTGTTGGGGGACGTGTGAAGTGCAGATCAGAACGGGTGTGAGGTGTGAGATTGGGTTTCTCAAACCTGCAGTAAAATGCATTCAGCTCATCAGCCAGATGTTGATTCTCAGCAGGTCGGGGGGATGGTGGCTTGTAATTGGTGATATTCTTCAGGCCTGACCAGACAGCAGCAGGGTTGTTAGAAGAAAACTGGTTTCTCAGCTTTTCAGAGTAGCTTCTTTTAGCAGCTCTGATCTCCTTTGTCAGTCTGTTCCTGGCCTGGTTATACAAGACCCTATCCCCACTTCTGTAAGCATCCTCTTTGGCATGACGGCTGTTTGAGTTTCCCAGTAAACCATGGTTTATCATTAGTGAATGATAAGAATGTCTTGGTAGGAATGCATGTATCCTCGCAGAAACTGATGTATGATGTTACAGTATCTGTGAGCTCATCCAGATCAGTGGTAGCAGCTTCAAAGACATTCCAATCAGTGCAATCGAAGCAGGCTTGTAGGTCCCGCTCTGCTTCATTAGTCCATCTTTTTACAGTCTTTATTACAGGTTTAGCTGATTTCAGTTTCTGCCTGTAGGATGGTATAAGATGAACCACACAGTGATCAGAAAGCCCCAAAGCTGCCCGTGGGACGGAGTGATATGCATTCTTTATTGTGGTGTAGCAGTGGTCAAGAATATTACTGTCTCTGGTGGGACATGTAATGTGCTGTATTTTGGCAGTTCACGGGAGAGATTTGCTTTGTTAAAATCCCCAAGAATGATTAAAAGAGAGTCTGGATACTTTTGTTCAGTCTCCGCTATTTGTTCAGCCAGCTGTTGTAATGCCATGCTGACACACGCGTCTGGAGGAATGTAAACATTCACGAGAATAAACGAGGAAAACTCCCGCGGTGAATAGAAAGGTTTACAGTTTATGAAGTGGGCCTCTAGGTTAGGAGAGCACATCTTCTTCAGCGTTGTTACATCTGAACACCAACTTTCGTTGATGTAGAAACACAAACCTCCACCTCTCGTTTTCCCGGTTAGTTCCGTGATGCGATCTGCTCAGAACAGCTGGAAGCCCGGCAGATGTAGTGCGTTGTCCGGTATGGCTTCACTCAGCCAGGTTTCAGTGAAGCACAGTGCAGCAGAGTTGGAAAAATCCTTGTTAATCCGGGTGAGGAGAAGCAGTTCATCCGTTTTATTAGGAAGAGAGCGGAGATTAGCAAGATGAATACTGGGAAGAGGAGTGCGGAGGCGCGCGACGCGAGTTTAACCAGCGCACCGCTCGCTTCCCTTGCTATGCGTCTGGCCGCGCGATTTAAAGAAACAGTCGCGACTCCAACGAGGATATCAAACAAAACGTCTGAATAATCAAAAACTGCAGACATATTGTCTGGTGTGTGTTTCCTAATGTCCAGTAGTTCGTCTTTGGTGAAACTGATCGGAAAAGAATGACTAAAAGCAGAACAAACAAACAAAAACAGCATTTTGCACAGCATTTTAAATTGCGTTCCCATAGCGTAAGTTAACTTACGCAATACGAGAGTACTCTCGAAAGGGAACGTCTCGGTTACTAACCTCGGTTCTCTGAGAGAAGGGAACGAGTATTGCGTAACCCGCCGTGCTATTGTGCTTAGATCTGAATCCTATGGCGTAAGGGGGGCTTTTATAGCCGTAGGCCACACCCATTTTGTCGGGCACTGCTTATTTGTATTAGGTTTACAAATAAGCAAGGGCACGAAGTGACCTGATTGGTTCGTGCGTCTCAGCCACCTCGCCATAGGTTCGTGCAGTTGCCGTAGCACAGCTGGTATGCTCTGCTTGGGTCTACTGTGCAACTGCACTGCGTTTTACATATATAAAATTATAAAGATAATTTTTGGCTTCAATATTCTCAAGAACTTTTTTCCCATAGTGTAAGCTAACTTACGCAATACTCGTTCCCTTCTCTCAGGGAACCGAGGTTACGTTAGTAACCGAGACATTTGTTTATCAGTCATTTGTTTATCAGTCACATGTCTCCTTTGTTCTAGTTTCCCACCACATATGACTTGTCATGGTTACTGATATGATTAGTCATTCTGTTCAGCTGTTTGTCATTAATTAACCTTGTCTGCCTGAGTATTTAGTTCCTGTGTTTTCAGTTATGTTTCTTGGTTGTCGTACACACATCCTGAGTTTGATTATGGTTTGCTTTAATTTTAATAAAGCTTATTTTGTATTCGTCTTCATCGTCTGCCAACACCAACACTTTTAGACTATGTGACAGAGGTACGTGAGACTTTGTATAGTAAAAAAAAAAAGTTTATTTGTATAGTGCCTTTCCCAAACACTGGCAGTTTTGCTTTAAATAATTTAATTTAAGTTTATGATAAATGTTGTTTATAATGAATGCCACTATAAGTTGTTTTATAAATTAATTTTTCATCCCTTTTCTGTTCTGAATACTTTTGAATTTACATGATTTGTTGTTGACTGAGGGGAACACATTTCTATTGTGTTTAAGGTTTTAAAGGTTTTTTTTTTTTTTTTACATTTATACACCTGTTGCAACCTGTTTTTTTTTTGTTTTTTTTGTTGTTGTTTGTTTTTTGTGGGGTTTTTTCTCTCTCTGTCAACAGTAAAATTGACCCAGTGCACTTTTATAGTCAAGTGTAATAGTACATTTTATTATTGTAATGGGAAGTAGGGCAAAAATTATGATCACAAAATGTTTTACCATATTGATCAACATCAATATTTATCACAATATAAACTTGATAATGATGCCAGCTTGAAGAGTTTCCCAACAATGACTGAAGCCTTGAGAAACCAGAGGGTTCCCATTTTTCTTTATCGGAAGGAAGGAAGGAAGGAAGGAAGGAAGGAAGGAAGGAAGTAAGGAAGTAAGGAAGTAAGGAAGTAAGGAAGTAAGGAAGGAAGAAGGAAGGAAGGAAGGAAGGAAAAATACTGTGGTTGTGGATTTGTTAGTTTCTAAAGGACTAATAGATAATTGCTAAAGTAAATACTTTCTGAACGTTTTGTGACTTTTTTTCTTTCTTTATGCTGAAATAAAGATGTATTGTTCCCCCTAATGAGATTCTGCTGCACTGTAATAATGAATGTCCCTCTATTAAAGCATATGTTGCTTTTTTTTAGCACAGAAAGATTCTTTCCAGTTTCAGTCGATGAGCTAAAATACAGAGCAGTGAACCATTCAGGCTGATAAAAGAAGCAATGCATTCACAACAAATCGCATTTAACTGAGTGTATAACGATTGCTAATCTAAATGTTTCTTCCTGTGGAAAACTGCATGGACCATAGACAGGTAATTGCTGGAGACACATCATAAATACTACAGTGTGCAGACAAAACCCAGAATCCTCAGGTATGTAATTTAAAAAAATGTTTTCTTCTTAAATGGTCTCCTTAGCATTTTTCTATTACTGCTAGTTTGAAAAGTGACAGAGATAACTTCAAAGAAAACCATTTAAGTAACGTTAAACTGCCATGTGGCTAAGTAATTCAAGGCATTTTCCATTAGAATCAGCTCTGTCACTGAGTGCGTCCATGTTTTGAGGCTGTACATGAGGTGTGACCTTGTATGTCTGCTGCAAAAACAGGCATCCTAGGCACGGAACGAATGTAGCAGTGTGAATGCACCACATCAACAGCTAATGTTTCTGGAAGAAAAGTTAGAGGGGAGAGAAGCACTGTGCAGGAATTTGGCATAATCAACTCCTGGTTTGGATGGGTCTAGACACCTAAAACACAATCATGCAAAGATGGAATTTATGCCTCAAGTTCATGAAAAATAATAAACAAGAAACCCTAAGAATGGTCTTTATATAAAACCGCACCATAGCAACATGACAAAAAACCATTAGTCTCCATCACCACTCAATTAAATTTCTATTTCAGAAATTAGATTTCTGTTTTCGTGGTATCCAAAAGCATTCCACAATGCTGATGACATGCAATGTTTCATTTACCAATGTTCCTCATTAAAGGACCAAGAGAAATAAGGACATCTTAAATTTCACATCATCAGATCCATAACCCAAACAATACAATCAAGGCCTGTTCATGGCAAAGGGTCAAGGTTTGGTTGGTTAGCGGGACCCTACTGATCCAACAACATCTTTCTCCATTAAAAGCTATTTTACAGCAAGCAATATATAAAGCAGGTTTTTTTTCCCATCACAATAAAGTTAAGGAATATCTGTATATCTAATATAAATATCTGTATCTTATTGGATATGCAAGTGTGCATGCTCTCTTATCCAATTTTTACATTTAGATTACCTCCGCCAACTAGAACGGAGTTATAACAACTATAAGTTGTTATAAAACAACTTATAGTGGCAATAAATCACTTCACATAAAGAACAAAACAACATTAGGCAATATAGATGCGAAGGAGGACATTAATCATTTCCAAGCTGATCTAGAAGAATGACAGCGTGATGTGTGCTACCTGTAAGCAAGCAGGATGTATGAATTCTCATTCCGCCAATCATGTGGAAGAGTTCTCATGTGCACAGCATCTATTGATCATCTTTGGTTCCCACCCAGAGAGGTGAAAGCACAAGATGAGATAAAACCAGAGGGGGAAATCTGTGTAACAAGTAAGTGGAGTGGCAGTTGAGGTGGATTTGTTAAAAACCATTTGGACGGTGAAAAGCATAGCTTCAGGCTTGATTACAGCAATGATCAAAGCCATCTCAGGCCAGTCACCTCATATCAATGCTTCTCTGTAACAGCACATGCCCATCCGACAGCAAAATGCACCATTTAATCTGTAATATCAAAGGCTGAGATAGACAGATATAAAGGCGAAACACAGAGAAAGAACAATAAATTCACAGATGTCACTCGAAACTAAAAGGAGGCATAATCAGACTTGCGAATTGGCTTAATTCTCCAGAACAGCCATGCTTCTATTATTAGGACCAAATTAATAATTCACTATTTGACTCCCCCCTCCATCAATGTAACCCATGCACCCTCTGACAGCACAAGCGAAAGCTCTGAATAAAACATGGTAATGTAATTTGTTCCCACAATAAGGTCTTAAAATGTCTCAATCACAATCTGTCTTTAGCGTCGCACTGACATCCGTGTCCTTCAGCTGTCAAAAAGACAGGAAGTGTTGATTCCTAAAACATAAGACTTGTGACGTGTTTGTAAAAAGATGTAGAGAGAATTGATTGCCTGTTGCCAATGCAATCATCCATAAAATTTGACTGAGAGCATTAAATTTCTTCTCGCAATTAGCACCTTGCATTGTTCAGCCATCAAGTATTAAAATCTCATTAGGCAACAGTTCATGTGTAAGTAAAAGCGGCTGACATTTCAAAACATGGTGTATGGTTACAGCATGCAAGAGAGTGGTTTGTTTTAACATAACCTTATAAAAAGTGAAAAAACACCCATTAAAACACATCCATATTTTTTTCTCCATCCTTTTAAGTCCAACGCTAACCAGTCCGAAAAGACACTACAACCCCAATCACGGTATGAAATGTCACATTCCTTTAATAAGTGTTTCTAAAACATGCTCAGTTTGGCCCGCATGGTTATTTCCGCTCGCCTGACCTTTAACGGGTCTAAAAGTATCTAATGAGTTTGGCTCCATGCAAATGTAACATGAGGTTTGTCAGGTTTAGTGTGACACTCTGTCATCAGGTTGGGCAATGAATAATAGAGCAGCGTAGAGTGAAAGAGGAGGATTTAAACAAGGATGATGCTCAGCAATTTAAGAGCATCAATTACGCCACTGTGGAAGAGCGGAAACCACAAATGCATCATGAAAGATATTTAGATGGAGTGCTTTAAAGTACGAACTAAAACATAACCGGCTCATCTATATGCTCAACAGATTATTACAAGAACACAGAAAGATTGCAAAGGCTCCATTTTAACGAAGCACACAGATCTTAATGGAAATTGGCTATTTTTTCTTTGTGTAATCTGACCATCATTGACAATAATTATATCCTTTATATTTTGACCTTCAAATTATAAAGTCTGACGATACTTTGTAAAATTCTGATTAGCTCTTCAGACATTTGTTACAAAGTCACAGAAATGTGTGAGGAGCTATATAAAAATACTATTATTATGCAACCTTGGTGAGTATAAGAAACAAAACAAAAATCATACTGACCCCAAAAGTTTGAACACACATGCACAAACAAGCCAAAACGCCTTCCTAATATGCTGTTTGTCCTCCATATGCTGCCAAAACAGCGCTGACCTGCCGAGGCATGGACTCTGCAAGACCCCTAAAGTTGTGCTGTGGTATCTGGCACCAAGAAATTAGCAGCAGATCCTGTAGTCCTGTAGGTTGCGAGGTGGAGCCGCAGTGGATTGAATTAGTTGGTCCAGCACAGGGCAACACCTTGAACTGTTCATTATGTTCCTCAAACCATTCCTGAACAATGTCATGAAGGTGTGTACCTGGTCTGCAACAATGTTTAGGTAGGTTGCACGTGTCAAATTTATGTCTACATGAACGGCCAGATCCAGGGTTTCCCAGCAGAACATTGCTCAGAGCATCACGCTCCCTCCACCAGCTTGTCGTCGTCCCACAGTGCATCCTGACGTCCATTTGATGTAAAAGAAAATGTGACTCACTGGACCAGGCGACCTTCTTCCACTGCTCCAAGGTCCAGTTACGAATCCCTCGTGTCCATTGTAAGTGCTTTCGGTGGTGGACAAAGGTCATCATAGGCACTCTGGTCTATGGCTACGCAGCCCCATACACAGCATTGTGCGATGCACTGTGTGTCTTGTGACAGAGTAGAACTTCTGTTGGCTTAAATCAGATGGGATACCATTCGTTGCCCTTGTGCATCAATGAGACTTGGACATCCAACACCCTGTCGCCGATTTGTGGTTTGTCCCTCCTCGGGCCACTGTTGGTAAATTCTCACCACTACTGGCTGAGAGCAACCCACAAGCCTTGCTGTTTCAGAGATAATCTGACACAGTCACCTTACCATAACAATATGCTCCTTGTTAAAGTCGCTCAGATCTTTATTCCTGCATCCAACATGTTTACGAGATTATGAAAACTGAATGTTTACTCACTATTTAATCTACTCAGACCTTAATATGTGGCCTTGTTAGGAGATGATCAACGATATTTGCTTCACCTATGATGAAGTCTCTCTCTCTCTCTCTCTCTCTCTCTCTCTCTCTCTCTCTCTCTCTCTCTCTCATACACACACAGTACATAATTAAATGGTTCATGAAATGGATTTAATTATTTTAATATGTTCCATGAGGTTTACTTATTACGTTAATAAATTTTTTTTGCACAAACTTTATTAAATTTTTTTATTCTGACTATCTGAAATGATCTGATTTTAAAGGCCGGCTCCTTTAAGGCTGGTCACTAAACAGCAACATTTTATTGAATGATTAACATATTTCACTTTCACATATCAAAATTGGCTCTTCTGACACCTACTGTATGAATGCTGCATATCCCACCCCTAGTTTCTTTTTTTCTTTTGCTCTCCTTCACTGTGTGAGGCTGAGCATTACAATCATGGGCACGTGTCTGAATTGGCTAATTAAGTTCAGTGGCTCTGATCGCTCTGGCCTTTGAGCACCGCGGTTCTACAGCAGATGAGTCAACTGTGTCCAAGCTATTTAGAACCTAATTTGCTAAATCAGCCCTAACGTGTCCTCCCTCTTTACCTCTTAAACAACAACTCACGCCACATTGACTCGCCAGAGAGGTCTTTCATTCAGTTAGTGGTGGTCTCATAGGTACATTTTGTAATAACAGAAAAATCACAGCTGTTAAGTGCCTACAAATCGTAGAAGACATTTAAACTGATCTCGTGCTGTTCAACTGATATGAACTTTCTAACTTTAATACTGTTGTTAGGGTTGAGGTTAAATCATGTATACAATGTCAGCTTGAACAAGGTTCAAATACTTGGCCTTTGCACCCAGACTATTAAAGTTCTTCAGCATCGGACTTTATGGGAAATGAAGTGCACACTGCAGCCATCAATCCTTATGAATATGAAATAAACATGATCTCAGTGGCCAAGGGAACTGCTAACTGGATAACAGCATACCTTACACAGCAATCTACAGTAGAAAGGAGACTCCAAGGGCTTTTTGATGGACGAGATCTACGGTCAGATAGGACCTCTGCACCTGTGAAGTCCCAACCAGCCACTCACAGGAGAAAAGAGCGTGAACAGCCGCATAACTGAATCAACTGCAGACTTGAGTGGTGAAGTACTTGGGCTATTCCTGTTAGGCAGTGCCTTGTGAACTCTTTAACTTATAAAAAATTAATACGCTTCTGTTGTAATTTAGGGAAGTATTTCCATAAAAGGGTACAGCAGCAGACCTTCAAAAATATGATCTGCTCAGGCCAAGGTGCAAAAACTTTATTAATTTAAACTTGATTATTTACACAAATGGCAAGAAAATGTTTCTATCAGGCCTAATAAGATGAAACCAAACAGGATGGAAGTTAGTCATTTCTCAGTGAGGGATTAAGAGTCAATTTTGGATTAAAAAAAAATATATATATATATATATATATATATATATATATATATATATGTGATTTTAAAAGATTTCCACACATTTTATCTAGCAGGATGGAATATTTTAAAGTGATAATCAACTAACACTACAGACATCACAGAATATATTAAATAATATGTTAAATGTATATATATTATACAAACACGATTCCAAGAAAGTTGGGACACTGTACAAATTGTGAATAAAAAGGAATGCAATAATTTACAAATCTCATAAACTTATATTTTATTCACAATAGAATATAGATAACATATCAAATGATGAAAGTGAGACATTTTGAAATGTCATGCCAAATATTGGCTCATTTTGGATTTCATGAGAGCTACACATTCCAAAAAAGTTGGGACAGGTATCAATAAGAGGCCGGAAAAGTTAAATGTACATATAAGGAACAGCTGGAGGACCAATTTGCAACTTATTAGGTCAATTGGCAACATGATTGGGTATAAAAAGAGCCTCTCAGAGTGGCAGTGTCTCTCAGAAGTCAAGGTGGGCAGAGGATCACCAATTCCCCCAATGTTGCGGCCAAACATAGTGGCGCAATATCAGAAAGGAGTTTCTCAGAGAAAAATCATCCAACATTTCAGAGAATCTGGAACAATCTCTGTGCGTAAGGGTCAAGGACGGAAAACCATACTGGATGCCCATGATCTTCGGGCCCTTAGACGGCACTGCATCACATACAGGAATGCTACTGTAATGGAAATCACAACATGGGCTCAGGAATACTTCCAGAAAACATTGCCGGCTAAAACTCTATAGGTCAAAAAAGAAGCCATATATAAACATGATCCAGAAGCGCAGGCGTTTTCTCTGGGCCAAGGCTCATTTAAAATGGACTGTGGCAAAGTGGAAAACTGTTCTGTGGTCAGACGAATCAAAATGTGAAGTTCTTTTTGGAAAACTGGGACGCCATGTCATCTGGACTAAAGACGACAAGGATAACCCAAGTTGTTCTCAGCTCTCAGTTCAGAAGCCTGCATCTCTGATGGTATGGGGTTGCATGAGTGCGTGTGGCATGGGCAGCTTACACATCTGGAAAGGCACCATCAATGCTGAAAGGTATATCCAAGTTCTAGAACAACATATGGTCCCATCCAGACATCGTCTCTTTCAGGGAAGACCTTGCATTTCCAACATGACAATGCCAGACCACATACTGCATCAATTACAACATCATGGCTGCGTAGAAGAAGGATCCGGGTACTGAAATGGCCAGCCTGCAGTCCAGATCTTTCACCCATAGAAAACATTTGGCGCATCATAAAGAGGAAGATGCGACAAAGAAGACCTAAGACAGTTGAGCAACTAGAAGCCTGTATTAGACAAGAATGGGACAACATTCCTATTCCTAAACTTGAGCAACTTGTCTCCTCAGTCCCCAGACGTTTGCAGACTGTTATAAAAAGAAGAGGGGATGCCACACAGTGGGAAACATGGCCTTGTCCCAACTTTTTGAGATGTGTTGATGCCATGAAATTTAAAATCAACTTATTTTTCCCTTAAAATTATAAATTTTCTCAGTTTAAACATTTGATATGTCATCTATGTTGTATTCTGAATAAAATATTGAAATTTGAAACTTCCACATCATTGCATTCTGTTTTTATTCACAATTTGTACAGTGTCCCAACTTTTTGGAATCGGGTTTGTATATATATATATATATATATATATATATATATATATATATATATATATATATATATATATATATATATATATATATATATATATATATATATATATATATATATTCATAAACTGCTAGCTTTTCATGTTAAAAGCTGAAGAAAATATGAATCTGGCAAAAGTATCATTGTTAATGGACTTGCACGAAACTAAAATGAATTAAAAGGTTTTCCATCATTATCTTTAAGGAGCGTTTCTTTCTCTCTCTTTCTCTAGCTATTACTTAAGATACTAATACATAAAAATGACTTATGAAGATGCTGTTCTTTATTAAAGTCAGATCCTGTCAGAATACGTCTCATGGAAATATATGACCTTCTCTCTGTGAGGAAATAACAGTAATTAAGACACACATTAACCTATGCAACATTCCTGACGTTCCCTTAGGGATCGATAAACATCTGCTTATATGTTAATCTCCTTCCGAATGGTAACATATGGACAAATGAACAAATGTGGCATTTCAGTGTTTATTAGTGATATGTCGTGTATGAGTTCTTAGACTTTCTCCTTTACCAGTAATGATTATTCAACCTTCATTCTGAACCTCTGTCTAAAATGACCTGTTTTTAAGGGGTGACTCATTTAAGGCTTGTCAGTAAAAGGCCACTATTATGATTGGCTAACATCACTGCATATGAAACAGTATCAACGCCCACTCGCTACTGCACACGCGTAATTGTTTTGAAAATATTATTCTTATAAAACTCATTTATGGACAATGCATTTTGAAATCAAATCCAATACAGCTGGCTGCTTCATTTCAACAAAAGTTTTTTTGCAAACTCTCCATTACTCTGTGCCTCACTGATAAAACAAAATGATACACAAATGGGCTGTTTTTTACACTGGACGCGTCAAAGCAAATTTTCTTAAACTCTTCCATTTGTCCTGTAGTCAACAGACTCAGAAACTGAACGCACATCTTTATACTGTGTAGACACCGTCATTGATTATACGCAACGATTTCTCATGACATGATCTCTTTATAATATTAAAGTTTAAATTATAATATTTCAAAACATTACTGTTTTGTTGTATTTTTGATCCTTGGTGAGCATAAGAGACTTAAAAATATTTGGTTGCACTTTATTATACAGTACGTGTACTTGCGTGTATTTACAACATACTTACCATACTTACGACTCGCGGCGCATGTGGCAGGGTCTGAGGTCCATCTGCTCTTTTGGATCTAAATCCTCTGCAGAGGTCAGAGCTGATCCGTTACTTGTGGATGAGTTAAACTCTTTCTACGCTCGCTTTGACTGTAATTGCGGCAGCGCGACTCCGCCAAGTGGCGCGTCAGAGGGAATTACTCAGAGCAGCAACAACCACGTGATCTCTGTCTCAGAGGATGAAGTTCGGAGGGCACTCAAGCGTGTGGACGTCAGGAAAGCTGCCGGGCCGGATGGTATTTCAGGTCGTGTTCTGCGGTCCTGTGCTGATCAGCTCGCCGGGTTGTTTACATCTATCTTTAATGAGTCCCTCGCTACATCTGTGGTGCCCACCTCCTTCAAAAAATCCACTATCATCCCTGTCCCTAAGAACAGTAAACCCTCTTGCCTAAATGACTATCGTCCAGTGGCTCTCACGTCTATAGTCATGAAGGTCTTTGAGAGACTCATTAAAAACACCATTTGCTCCTTCATTCCTGACACTTTGGACCCTCTTCAGTTTGCCTATCGTCCCAATAGATCGACTGAAGATGCCATCTCTCATGTCCTCCGCTCCTCTCTCACTCACATCAACAGCAAAAGTGGGAACTACGTAAGGCTGCTATTTAATGACTATAGCTCAGCCTTTAACACCATAGTTCCCATTAAGCTAACCGCCAAACTCCTGGATCTCGGCCTGGATCCTTCTCTCTGCCACTGGATTGAGGACTTCCTCACTGGCAGGCCTCAGGTGGTGAGAATAGGCCAGTTCACCTCCACCTCCATCACCCTGAGTGTGGGAGTTCCACAGGGCTGTGTCCTGAGTCCCCTGCTCGACTCTCTCTACACGCATGACTGTTTGTCCACACACAGCTCCACCTCTATCATCAAATTTGCTGATGATACTGTTGTCCTGGGCCTCATTTCCAACAACGAGACGGCATACTTGGACGAGCTGGAGCATCTAACATCATGGTGCCAGGACAACTGTCTCTCTCTGAATGTTGGCAAGACCAAAGAAATGATTGTGGACTTCAGGAAGAGACAGCAACGGACATACTCCCCTCTCATGATCAGCGGGTCACCAGTGGAGAGAGTGAGCAGCTTCAAGTACCTGGGTGTAAACATCTCCGAGGACCTGACCTGGACTGCTCACATTCAGACACAGGTGAAAAAAGCCAGGCAAAGACTGTACCACCTGCGCCAGCTGAGGAAATTCAGGGTTTCACCAGCTATCCTGAAAACTTTCTATTTAGGGGCGATAGAAAGTGTATTAACTCAGTGCATCACAGCGTGGTATGGGAACAGCACCAGTCATGACTGCAAAGCCCTGCAAAGAGTTGTGCGCTTATCCAAGCATATCTCAGGGTCAGCTCTCCCGTCTCTGCAGGATGTCTACACCAAACCCTGCAAAGGTAGAGCTACTAAGATCATCAAGGACTCTAATCACCCTGCAAACCCTCATTTCACGCTGCTGCCATCTGGTAAGCGCTTCCGAAGCCTGATGGCCAAAACTGAGAGACTCAGGAGGAGCTTCTTCCCCCAGGCCATCAGACTCCTGAACTCAGTCACCTAACATCACGTGACCATCGATATACTGACATTGCACTGCACTTTCTGTTCTCGTTGTTACTGTGTAACAACCTGTTATAAACCTGTTTGCACAATATACTTTTTTGTACATTTGTTAACCACATATTTATAAGTCCACAGTTTACTCACTCCACAGTTTACTTCACTTATTTTATTCCACTTCTTTATTTTTTTTTTTTTCTACTTGATTTATTTATAATTCTACAGATATATATATAGTACTTTTTATTCTATTTCTATTCTAATTTCCTCCTTGTGTTTTTAACTGTGAATTTGCACTGTCCATGGAGCGGACCTGTTTACATTTCACTGCCGGTTGTATATTCTGTATATAACTGTGTATGTGACAAATAAAACTCTTGAATCTCTTGAATCTTACCTAAGAAAATACTGGGTAACATAAGTTAACTACAGGGGTTAAGGTTAGGTTCAAGATCAAGATTCAAGATTCAAGAGTTTTATTTGTCACATACACAGTTATATACAGAATATACAACCGCAGTGAAATGTAAACAGGTCCGCTCCATGGACAGTGCAAATTCACAGTTAAAAACACAAGGAAGAAATTATAATAGAAATAGGATATAAAAAAAGTACTATCTATATATATATATATATGTCTATATCTGTAGAATTATAAATAATCAAGTCAAGAGAAAAAAAAGGTAACAAATAAGGATAAAGTGGAATAAAATAATTGAAGTAGACTTTGCAGTGAGTAAACTGTAGACTTATAAATATGTGGTTAACAAATGTATAAAGAGTATAATGTGCAAACAGGTTTATAACAGGTTGTTACACAGTAACAACGAGAACAGAAAGTGCAGTGCAATGTCAGTGTATCGATGTTTATCCTGACGTGAAGTCACGTGATGTTAAGTGACTGAGTTCAGGAGTCTGATGGCCTGGGGGAAGAAGCTCCTCCTGAGTCTCTCAGTTTTGGCCATCAGGCTTCGGAAGCGCTTACCAGATGGCAGCAGCGTGAAATGAGGGTTTGCAGGGTGATTCGAGTCCTTGATGATTTTAGTAGCTCTGCCTTTGCAGCGTTTGGTGTAGATGTCCTGCAGAGACGGGAGAGCTGACCCTGAGATACGCTCGGATAAGCGCACTACTCTTTGCAGGGCTTTGCGGTCATGACTGGTGCTGTTCCCATACCACGCTGTGATGCACTGAGTTAAAACAGGTTTAGGAGTAGGTTCAAGGTTAGTACCTAGTTATTATCCAGTTACTGTAATTACTGTAATGAGTACATTGTACTTCATACAATTAACGAGTTGCTTATTAGTGTGCATATTACTAAGATATTGGCTGTTTATTAGTACTTATAAAGCTCATATTAATGCTTTATTATCCATGACTGTATTCTACATCCCTTAATCCTACCCAATACCTAAACTTAACAACTATATCTTAAAAACTGTTAATAAGCAGTAATTAGAGGTTTGAGGCAAAAGTCATAGTTAATAGTGAGAACTGGACCCTAAACTAAAGTGTGACCATAAAGTGCTACCACATATTTTATAAAATATCATAAAAATTATATATATTTTTATATATAAATATATTAAATATATATATATATATATATAAAAAATTATATATAAATATATATACAACCACAAACATTTGAACAGTATTAAATATTTTATAAAAATTAAATGACAGGCAGTATATGCATACAACCCAATCATAAATGAATGTTTAAAACTATATAAAGTTTCACGTGGTTCCTCCGATCGATTGATCTTTATTTGAAATGCGTAGGTGGTGAGATGTGTGCAGTCATGTATAAACGTTATAATGAGGTGTTTTAGGGATGGAGAATGTGAAGACATCTGGGCCAGCGGGGGAGTCAAGGATCTTGTACCTTTCATGGCAAAGTCTTCAAAGTCCAAAACTTTCTTAACTCATTGAAATGTAATTTTAAATCAGAGGTGAAAGAGAAAAGTAATGAGCTCACATACAATTTGATATTTCCTAATACAGTGCAACTCAAATTCTGCAATTTAAAAAAAAAGCTTATTTTCCATAAAACAGTTGATAGTCACCACGGCCTGGTCAAGCTCCAAAAAAAAAATCCACTAGTATATCAAACTTTGTCACTGCATGACGCAAAAGCATACATTTTTACACAGCTTGTGGCTGCAGGCGAAGTCTTTGCCTGACAGTGTGCTAATGCATATTTTAATGTATTCTCATATTCTTTAACAACCAGTCCGTCCATTTTCTTCAGATGATAGCATGTTCCTGCAGGGCAGTAATGATTAATCATTGCAGAAATATCGGCTGACTGTGAAGGGAGGGATGGTGTTTATGGTAGGTGCTATGACAAGACCATCTGGATGTGACATAGATGCTGTGTTTGATATTACCCTTACAGATCATCTTGTGTCAAGCAATTACTCAAGACACCTCAGAGTTGTTTAAGATGTTCATTATGACAGGGCAGTGATTGGTTGAGGCAGTGTTGCTGTGTGATGCCGTGTGAGGCTGTTTTTGCACTTTTCGACGAAATCAGCATACAGTTTTAACTTATAGTTTTTCCGTTTTTATATATATATATATATATATATATATATATAATATATATATATATAAATGTTTTTGCTTTCATTTTTATCAATTTGATGCATCCTTACTGAATAAAAGTATTCATTTTAATTTATGAACAAGTATTAAGTATTAATATTAATTTAAAAAAATACAAAATCTTACTGATCCAAAAGTTTTGAACCGTAGTGTATAATTTAAATGTATTGAAATTTCCTTTCTTTTCTACTCTCTCAAAGCCCATACTCTCAAATGGATCTAAAAAAAAAAAAGGCAAAGGCTTCATGATAAGAAATTCTGAAATATGGTGACAGCTCATCGCGATTCACCCTGAATTCCCGACATCATGCAGAAACAAAATCAAATGGGAAACCTGAACCCAAATGTGCATTACACATCTCCTGCATCAATTTCCTTTTCAATTAGAGAAACATTGCGTTTCCATTAAACCTAACATTATGAAGTGCCTGACTCCTGCTTCACGCTGTCTTTTTCTTTCCATCACTGTTCATTAGCAAGAATTCGAATCAGTTGTTTCCTGTCAGCACAAAGAGAGCGAGCAAGTGTGCGCTACAGAAAGAAAGAGAGAGAGAAAAAGAGAAAAATATGCTGCGGTCTTCAAAAACTGTAGGAACTATTTCTCCTCAGACACATTCCTTCAAAGGATTTCCTTATTATACAGTGAATGAAGCATATTAATAATAGAATATGAGGTTTCATCCCTCCAAATCCTTTTATTAAATATTGACAATATTCAGAGCCAACAGGACTTATTGGAGGTGAATACACACTTTTTAAAAGATCTGTTTCTTGTTCAACAAATTCTGGAGAGAGACTTCATTAATAATAGAAGATTATTTTTCTTAAGTGCTCATTAGGTTATGATTATCACTGACATAAGAAAGCATCAAACTGGCCATTGTCAGTGCATAGTACTAACTGGCTTGCCTTTCTCAAAGTAGATTTGCATGAATCTGGATAAACTGAGAATCACGTTTTTTTTGTTTAAAACAGAGATCACGGATCTTCCACGATTCTGAATTGCTGCAGAGTATTTAAAACAAATTTAAATACTAAAATACAAATTTAAAATTTAAATAATTAGGGTATTTAATATATCATTAATTTGAATTTATAACTGGATTGAATCAATGATTCAATGACCCACTCATAAAAGGTGTGTTTGACAGCGCTGCGCAGATCGGTGTATGACATCAAAGTACCGCAAGAGCGATTAGAGAGCAGACGGCTCCGCATTCCTTCCAATCGATCTCGCGGTACTTTGATGTCATACCCCCCGATCGGTCTGCGCAAGTCAAACACACCTAAAGACTTTGTTTCATTTCTGGATCAATCGTGTTTTTGAATGAATGTCTCGAATGAATGATTCGATGACGAATACATTATTTAACGGTACTTGTCGCCACATACTAGTGTAATGATGTACAATCTTTATTTGAAGCATCAAGTTGCTTTCAAAAAGTGATTTACTCTATTTTGATCGCTATCGTAGACATCAGTGTTCATATCCGAAATATAAACTTTTATCATTTTGTGATCACTTGAATTACTGTCACACAGAAAAATGATACTGTGTGGTTGAACAGACAGTTTGTGAAGCTGTTTATGAGGCAGCACCAACACAGATTCGAATGTTCACTGAGATCGTACTTGTCAAAGGTTTAATAGACACGAATAAGATTGTGTGAGTGTTTGAATTGAGATTGTGATCTTTTAATGATTAATTGTGCAGCCTCACAGCTTGGAATATACTAGAATGTAGTGGTTTTAGATGGCTAAACATTGGTAATTTATGGCCATTAGTTGGTCAAAGCTCATTTATATAGTTAAGCAAGCACAGTGTGGTAAGTTTCCAGACACAAGCAATTTATCTGTCAACTAGGATATGCAACCATTCAAAAATTCTGGGTGATAACGATAATATAATAATTATGGCTATTTTGTCTAAAATTGCATTTAAAAAAATATTTAAATTATATAAATGAATTATAAAACTATAATGTGCAGTATGAAATATGGATATTCATTCTGAGATTTGCTTAAGAGGTACAGCAAAGCCAAAAGAGCTGCAAAGAAAACAAAATCCATATTTTGAAGCAAAAAATACTTTTTCCAAAATAGTTTTTAACTAAAAGTTGTGCTTTTTCTCAACAGTTGACGGGAATGTCCACATCTCGTTCCTATATTCCTAATGGACAATGACCCAAAATAATAAATATGCACACATTCCTAATGAAATGATATTTGACATAACACCAGCCTCTGACCTCTGCTCATCCGCCTATAGTGAGGCAGATCTATTGATGAACAAGATTGATAGATTAAAGAGACACCATTGAAATCTAATGACAATGTGACATGCTGGCAGATGCCAATGTGCCTCTAATGGAAGTGAGACAGTTGTGTCAAGTAATGAGGAAAATTAACATTGAGAGCATCGCAGAATTATGATTAGGAGGCGCCTGGGAGGTTTAACAGCTGCATTGAATGCTAATGCTAACTGTCCCTCAAAACAGTGCAAAAGTCACGCACAGTAAAAAGACAAAGCACTGTCCTGTGGTGCTTCAAACCCATGACAAATGACAAATCTTCGACTGTTAATATTTACATTTATGAAAAGTGAGTGTGTCACAGACAAACAACTTTTCACTAAACATGTTTTGTCCATACTGTATTTGCACTGTAACCTAATTTGCACAGTGGTGTGCTGTCAGGGCCATCAGGGCTTTCTCTGCTAGCCCTGTCAAAATGAAAAATATATATTTTTCATAATTAAATTAAATGAGTGTGTGGCTGAACATGTCTAAATGCAATTACTGTCTATTTCAGTATGTTACAATTATATTTCCAGAAAGAATGTGGTTATTTTTTGTGAGGCTGAAGTGTATTTTCCATATGTCATCATCTAAATGCATCACCAGCACTAGTAGTATAGCTTCCGCTGAAGCTGCCATTTTCCATTGGATCATAACTTGGATCATAACTTTTGACTGACATGGGTCATCAGCCAATAAAATTTTGATGTGTAGTGATAGAATGCCCCAGAGGCTCAGTGATGTGTCGGCGCTACCCCCCACTGAAGTCGTCAGCCGTTTGAACTTTTCGCGGGTTGTGTGAGCGATCTATGTGAAATAAGCTATGGCCGCTGCGGATGACGGGCTGCATTCTAATGAGCTTCGTGTGCATCCTGATGTCAAGCCGGTAACGTTAGCTGACAAACTGTGTTTTTTCTATGTTTCTTTTGATATTCTTGTTGGTCTGTGTTTTTGTTTGTTTGTAGTATTTGTGCCAGTGAGTTGATTTTGATTCATTTCACCAGTTGCCTAAACAGTACAGGAGAGTGCAGTGGTATCAATAAATAGATAAATTGCCTTTTTGTCTCGCGTGTCCTTTTATGTTGCTTGCCCCCTTCCCAACGAGCACTTTGAAAGCGGGGTTCGTAACAGTAGTGCATACAGTGCATGATTGAATTCTGTATGTATCAGTGTGTGTGCTGTGGTGTTATGGCGGCGGCGTGGGGTGTGTTGATCATTAGGCCCTGACTGAAACCCCACGGTACACTGCTGGATTTGCATAATTCTGTCAGTGACTTGTATTCTACATTAAAACAATGCAGACAGCGTGCAAAAAATAGATTATTATATACTCTTTTATATACGTTTTGGAAAAAAAAAATAATAATACTTTTATTCAGCAACGATACATTATATTTGACCAAAAGTGACAGTAAAGATTTTTACATTTCAATAAATTGTTCTATTCATCAGATTATTCTAAAATGTATCAGCTTTCACTAAATTATAAAGCAGCACAAACATTTTTAACAAAGATAATAATAATCCTGAGTATAAAATCAGTATATTAGAATGATTTCTGAAGGATCATGTGACACTGAAGACAGGAATAATGGCTGCTGAAAATTCAGCTTTGACATACAACACTCTCAGAAAAAAGGTACAGTGCTGTCACTGGGGCGGTACCCTAAAGGTACAAAAGTGAAAAGGTACATCTTTGTACCTTACTCACCCTCAAATGGTACATATCACTGGGGTGGTACCCTAAGGTTCAAAACCAAAAAGGTACTGATATGTACCTTTAAGGTACTAATACGCACTCTTAAAGTACTGATATGTATTTTAAGGTACCAAGACACACTCTTAAAGGCAGCCTTGGTGAGCATAAAAGATCTCTTGTAAAACATTTTTTATTGAGTATACACTGTATAAACTATATCATGATAAGACTACTCCCTCAGAGTACAGAGGTTTTCAGATATTGTGATTTTTATAAAAGCACTAGCAAACAACTTGAAATATATGTCTAAAGCCTTTAAAGACTTCAGTGAAAGCAAGATTAAAGCTTATCTGGCATCCTTTTAGGCCTCCAGTCAACACATTCTACACCACATTGGACAAAGTACGATTTTCAGGGCCACAATCTTCAGCTCCGTTGGAGAGGTTTCTCTCTGCTCTCAGAGTGCTCAGACAATATGCTCTGTTTCAGATGCTGTCTGCTAGGGTGCCAGAGATGAAACGCTCACAAGCCATCAGTAAAAATTACACTGGGATCCAACAGAAGTAGACACGTCTACTTCAGTCAGACGGGCACATACTACCATATACCATGATGGGTTATCTGTCAATAGACAGAGCCACGGTTTAGACGTGAGCATCTGATTTATTAATAGAGTCTGAGCTAAACAGTGGGGTCATAGAAATGGCTCAAAGGCAGGAGATGAATAGCTTAAAGAGACTGTGGAGAAGATGTAAATTATAAAACCCTACAGGAATGATATACACATGTCACTAAGCAAATTAGTGTCATTAATCAGTTCTGTCGGACACAATCAATAGTCAATGAATAACTGAGGAAAGAACTGAATATGATGATAGCATTTAGACTAGTTCAGACTAGTTTGAATCTCACATGTTGAACTATTTTGAGGCAGTTTCAAATAACAGTGGAAGTGTGAAATTGGATGAAAAAAGATCAGAGCTGCATCAGTAGGTAACCATTATTGCCTGGTACAAAGCTACTAGTCTGATTCACTAAAGGTTTTAAGGAGGTATTACTTCATAGGAACAGTTCTCTACCATACTGACAGATTGTAGCAATCTGTATAAAGGAGAAACGGCAATGAAAAGACATTTAAGAGACTGTTATATTACCAGGCATGATTGATTGCCAATGCTGACTTTAGCCATTTCTTCTAAATGGAAAGATTCAAACAACAAACAGGGTTACTAAGCAGCAATGCTGTGTGTCTCTACACTCGTTAGCGTTTTATAACCACGCTCTTTACCCAGTGACATATGACTATGCCCGACATTTACTGCCAGGGACTCTAAATTACCCACAATGCTTTTCTAGAGGACAGGCACCCGATCTACGGGTGACAGAAGAGGACACTTTTCATGGTTAGTACATTAAGGGATGAACTCAATGAGATGCAAACAGAATCAGCACACTTGTTCCTGTAAGGCTTGTCAAGCACATAACAAATCACATACATCCTAAAAAATAAACACATAAGGTCATAGACATTGCTAGACCATATTTAGTGGGGTCTGCATATATCTTATCTTTCATTGCAGTTCCCTAAAAATTGTTATCCTCACATTTGTCAGAAACAGCAGCTGTTTTACAATGCCAAGATCTGACAGAAATTGTACTGGCTGGCTTCTGCGAAAAGTAAAATGATCGGTAACCAACTCATTATCTTTGGACAGAAATCCCAATCACAGTTGTGAGTAAAAAAGTTAGTCATGTAAAAATCTGTAAAAAAGTTCAATATCAATATCAATATCCTAATATCAGCTTTTTAAAAATGTGAATGCTTAGAGATTGTCTAATTTCAATAGTTTCCATAGACTGGGTAAACCCAGCCTGATCTGCCGGTGATTTGAGTTCGCCCTGCAGCTCAGGCTGGAAATATGTACATATTTCTATCCTGCTTGTGTTACAATTTTGCTGGGACTAATCACAAATCCACCTTATCCACCTGGCGCGCTATTAGCGGATTTAACAATGATGGATAGAGAACCGATGGATCGTTGGTCTGATTGGTTGAAGGACTCTCCAATTTCGTACAGAGTCATTTGAAATATGTCTGTTGATCACGCCTCTTGTGCAGTAAAAAATACAGAGCAGACTCTCCAGACCAATGTTCAAACTTAAAAGATTGAGCTTGGTCTGGTGATAGCCAGACAATAGGTTCCACATTTTTAGGTTCCAAACTTAAAAATGTCATAAAATCAAAAATGTTCTTTATCTGATTTTTTTTTTTAAATTTGTATTATTGTAAATGCTAGTGGGGCTTGTCTAATTTCAATAGGTTCCATGTTTTGGGGACATACTAGTTGATAAATAAAAAATATTTAAAATTGTATATAAAAATGTATTGGAAAAACTATAGACCAATATGACATTTGTTTTAATAGTGGCCACAAACGCTACAATTTGGTCTTGGTTCTGCAAAGCACAAGAATATCTGGAACTGCTCCATTACTCAGGCACAGAAGTCTTTGCATTTGTCAGTATTTGACAGGTGTTTGGCCAGTATTTGCTGGTCAATTTCACATTTCCTGTTACACTTCAGATTTTCACACTTTACACACTTTCCAAGAATGGAGATGCAATGCTTTATAACACATCATGCC
Organism: Paracanthobrama guichenoti; assembly: GCA_018749465.1. Taxonomy (NCBI): domain Eukaryota; kingdom Metazoa; phylum Chordata; class Actinopteri; order Cypriniformes; family Gobionidae; genus Paracanthobrama; species Paracanthobrama guichenoti. Next base: position 2,661,219 of record CM031959.1, read on the forward strand.
TCTAGAATGTTCTTAAAGGTGTCCCTTCTCGTCCTATTTACACTTCGCACTCTCTCTGACTTATGAAAAGGATCTGATTCCTTCTCAAATAAATGAATGCTGAGGCTGCAGCAGAAATGTTCTGTTTTGTTCCCTCTTAAAAGACAGATGATTGATTATGTGCAGTATTCAACGCAGGTGTAAAGTATTTATCAGGCTGTATGACAATGGAAAGCCAAAGAGTCTGGCACACACAGAATCTCTGTGTCTACTATAACAGACAATCACTCACTCTTTCTCTCCTCCTCTTCTCCCCAACATTAACCAGCTGTATTTTTCTTCTCCTTATTTGGCCCTTAATTGAGTGAAAAACGCATACTGTATGATGAACTCTCCAGTTTGAAGTTAGTAATAAAAAGAAACTCTTGCATGGTCAATTAGAAATCCAAACAGTACAGAACACTTTGCAGGATGAAACAGATTTGCTCAAGGATTTGCCAAAAGTTTGGCATCAAGTTTTTAAAAGGTATTTGAAAGACACTCATTAGCAGGTTAACCAAATTATCAACAAGCAGAATATTTCTGTATATTTCATTTTACTGTATATAGTATATTCTTTTTACTGACCATTATGCGTTTTCAGTGATCAGATCACAGGTGAAATGCATCCAAGTCATATTGTGATCTGATCATGGTTGGATCACTAAAACCACATAATAAGGAGTTTATCTGGGATAAATCCTAACTAGCTTTCCATTTTCTGCTACTGTATGTACTGCAACTGTATTTAGTATACACTGCAAATAATCATAACTGTTATTTCAATTAATTCATTCACTTTGGCCTATTATTGTGATATAATGCATTTCAAAAACACTCAAATTTAATGAACTTTGGTCACTTTAAAATTTAGGTCAGATGACTACTTCCTGAATCAGCAATTTTTTGGCCAGTATAAGATAAATATGTAGATAATTTGCTGTGAATTTAAAAGAATGGCTATGCAAGACTAAAGATGCATGACATTTACTGCTGCGCAGTGAAATTTTACGTAGAAGATCCAGTCATTTTAATTGGAATTGGCGCAATGAAGAATTTCACCTGATGGACTTCCGGTGCCGACAGAATAGCTTTAGATGTTTATTTCATCATTGTGTTTGGGGCAGTTGTGGCCTAATGGTTAGGTAACCCGAAGTTTGCGGGTTCGAGTCTCAATACCAGCAGGAAATGATTGAGGTGCCCTTGATCAAGGCATCTAACCCACAAATGCCACAGCAAAATGGCTGCCCACTGCTCCAGGTGTGTGTGTCCATGGTTTGCAGTGTGTATGTTCACTACTCACTACTCCTAATTTGTGTCCACTAAAATTGGATGGATTAAATGCAGAGTACAAATTCTGAGTATGGGTTACAATACTTTTTTCCACATACGGTCTCACTTTCTTTCGCCTACAAACTTTCGCTGAAAAATGGTAAATGTGACTGCACCTTAACCTGCAAGTTTACTGCAAGAATTCAGAAATGGTGAACATTCAGAAAGCATATCAAAGAGATGAATTAAATCATTTTAAAATATAATGTCAGTTTTCCTCCCTTACATTTCCTAAAATAAGTCCTGGACTAAAATGTGATCCATTTGCTGCCATAAACTCTTTTACGCTGCCAAATACATCCTGAAGACATCGGATCTCTGACCGGTGACCACACAAATGCTGACTATCACAACACAGAGCTTTTGCTGATGGGAGACTTCCTCCATCTTTGTGTGGGGCTATTCCTGGGTCTATAAAACCAAGACAACCAGGACTACTGTAATGACTCTCCCCGTAGGAAATTACAAGCTATTCCTCAAAGTGCTGAAGGATGCACTCATAGCTAGAACGTTCTTTCTTTCATTCACTGCTGATCAACACTAGAGTCTGTCAACACTGCACAGGTTAGCAAAGTTTACAGTCAGAGCTGAATAGGCAACCCGATTAAGCTGAGATAAGTGCTGAGAGTGTTTTTAAAAGAGAAATTATGAGCAATGTTTGTGGGGGGGGGACGACAAGAGAGAAGATTCAGCAAAAAATTACTTCAGCCTGTTTCGCATACCACCGTATGGGTTTAGAATTCTATAGCTCAGAAGTTGTATGAACCACCTTTATGGTGCTTTTATGTCCTTTTTGACTCTTGACATTAAGTAAATTATAACAGAATTTTTATTTTTGGGTGAACTATCACTATCAACATAAACATTTTAGTTACCAGCCCTGAGCTTTAGATACTACACCGCACCACTGTACTGTGCTTTATATTTCATTATAATGGGATCAAGCAGTGAGAAAGAGCAGAGTAAGTACAGCTCAGGGCTTCACAGATGTGAAAAGAGGAAGAAATTAATAACATTACCTCAGCATAGAAAACTCGCCAATCATTTATGTAATTCGGTGTCAAGAACATTGGGTTTCATGAGGAAAATAAATTAAATTAAACTTTTAAAATGCAAGGTAATAGAAGCTCATGTTGAACAAATTTTATCAGTTGTCCAAGACCGATGATACCAATAAAAACAAAGGAAGCCTTTAATCAGATCAAAGTGAAAAGCATTTGTCATCGTAGCAAGAAGATGACAAAAGAGGTGGTGGTCAATAAATGGAGTTCTTCTCAAAGGCTCTTCTTACAACGTTTTTCAGAGTATATCTGGCAGATTATCCGTAAAGCAGAGTATATCTGTGAAGGAGAGTCAACAAAGCAAGACTGGGTTATTACTTACACAATAATCTGGACACCACAGTTAACCCTCATCCTTCCCTCACACGTTGTAACAAATCATTCCCTCGTGGGTCAAAATGACCCGAAACCCTAAAATGATACTTTTTTTTTTTCTCCATAAAGTTTATTTTATTTCCTTTTCATAATATTTTTTCAATTTCTTTATGAATTTTCTTTTATGAAAACTGTTGTATTTTTATTTTTATTTAGCGTCATTTTATCAATAAATAATAAATGTATTTATTATCATTATTCACATTCTTTCAACTTAAATAAAAAAAAACTAAATTTCATGCATAACCCTTTCAATTCAAAATATCTTACATTGGGTGTCACACACACACACACACACAATATTTCATGACTCGTCACTAGATGGCAAGAGTTGAGTTCCGGGTCAAAATGACCCGAGGGAAGGATGAGGGTAAATGGGAAAGAATATTATAAGGTGAATAAATCTTAAATTTCAGTCTGTCAATAACGATGCTATCATGTGACTTCTAAATACTTGAATATAAGACTGGAATATAGCTCACAAGCAGTATGGGCCACTTTTACATGGCTCTTTTGCATCCTTCGAAGCCTAAAAGCAGAGATGCACCATTCAACCCAGCCATCAATCGGAACCGTTTGATGTTTTTTTTCGTTTTCTTTTGGCCGATCCCTGTTCTGAACTTGTACAAAAACTGCAGTAAAATAATTTTCCAAAATGTCATTTGTGTGGGAATGTTACATCGTCTGTAAAGTGGACGTTAACACAGGCCAGAGACGGGTCAAGCTGAAGACAGACGTACAGAGGAGAGCACACAAAATACTGTACCAGGCACAGCAAGCTCACTGTTTGCGATGCAAGAAATATTGGAAGAAAAATATAGCCTAAATATTGAATTGAGTGGGATTTGCCGTTTATATGTATTTCTGAAAGGAACTGGCTGTCTACAGGAATGTTCAGATGCATTTTTTTTAATTTTTACATCCGTATAATGCTTATTAAAATAGAGTTTATAAGCACAGTGCTGCTTTGTGTACAGTGGTAACCAAGGAAATGCTATATCGCTGCTGTTCCATAAGCGCCACCTACTGTCAGAGAAGGAATTTGCATTTTCATTCAGTCTGTCTGCTGTTTTTTGTTTTGCGCAGATGTTTTATGTAGCATAATTTCACAAAGCTCAAGTCAGACCATTCTGTTTTTTGCTTTAAATAATGAAATGATACAATTTCAATTTTTTTTTTTTTAAATGTGATCATGCAACGTGAAAAATCATGATCAGTGCATCCCTTCTTGAAAGCTCCTCATTCATTGCTAATACATTAGTAATTTCTCACAGAATAAGTCATACACATTTAGAATGACATGAAGGTGAGTAAAATTGTATTTCCAATTTTTATATCAATTTCTTTTATTTTGAATTTCTTATAAAGCCAAAGTCAAACTGTGGATATAAAGTCCTCATTTTTGTGTTTTGTTCTGCTCAAATGTGCATCAAACATTGGCAACCTCATGTGTATTTCAGACAGTTCACACTGCTAGCTTATCTCAATTTTAATCAGACACACACAGAGAACCATAAGGCTAACCTGCTCCAACATCTCAAATCTCATCTGCACATAATAGTCCAAACAGACGTCCAGACTTCACACAGCAAGACATTTTATCATCAAATTTTTTTTTTAAAAACTTGAAGAAAAGTTTATCAATCAAGACAACAGCACGTCTACTAACGGTCTGCCAGGAATAAAAAAAAGAACACATTTTGAAGGTGTTGAGAAGGAAAATAAATGAATTTATATTGAAAATAAATGGGTCCCTGTATGAAACCCTTAATTAGTTCTGAATGCATAAACCGTTCCAGCAAGATAAAATGGACTGCCAAGAGACCTGGCTGCTGAGAGAATAAGAGTTGCCACATGTTTCAACTCAAACACTAACTTTATAAATGCTGAAAAGAAATTTGGTGAATTATTTCATTAACTAGGAAAACTGATACAATTTCATTATCAGAATATGAAGTATAAACCAGGAGGAAAAGATGTTGATAGGTTCTTTGAAGCTGAAAAGCCAGTCATAGTGTGCCGGACTGATAAAACATTGATAATGAGGTCTTCATTTCAGTTCCTCAAGGAATCAAATTATACTTTTTCCCCCTGTGGTCCACCTGTAATGCTAGTCAGTTTGTTTGTTTTTTGTGCCAAAGTAATATAGTTTTTCATAAACATTTCCAGCCTCTCTGACCCCTGCAATTACAAATAAAGTACCGGGACATTAAGAAAAACTGTCTGGAACTTTTTATCATCAGTGTTTGGATCATTTAAATGAGTAGATATGAAGCCAGGAACAGCACAATGTCTGACAAACATTCCCATTTCTTACTCTTATCATTAGTGTTTAAGGATAATCATTTCTACTAGTTTTTCAGTATTAAAATCATTATGACTGGCCATTTCTAAAAACTGATAAGATGCTACTGCAACTAATGGCTATTTTGATAATCAATCTGTCAAATTTAGTGAATGTATCCATGAAGGCTATGCTGTACATATATATATAATATAAAACATGTAGAATTTTAAACCTACACCATATTTTAGCAAAATATGTATTTTAGTCAGAATTATTGCGCTCCTATTCTACTGTGTGCTGTCTTTTTGATGCGCATGCGCCCACCGATGCTTGTTCACTGCAGTCTGTGAAGTTTAACAAGACGCTTGTCAGAATATGCAAAATAGAAATACTCATGGGACTTTCTAACATTTACAGATAATCATAAAATGTAAGTTATGCACTGAGGAAAGCACTTGTCGGAGCAGAGGCATTAAACAGCACACGCATCTGTCAAAGCAGATGGGCAAAATGCTGTATGCTTTTGTTTGAAGCGCTTATGAATATAAAGCACTCATGTTTCGGACAACTTGGAGCATGATTCACATACCTTTCCCGCAGCAGCTCACTCTGTGTCCTATGTCCTCCATATGCGTTTAGTCGATAGAAATGGGTTTTTAAATGTACTTTTTACAGGTAAAGCGGCATGACTGGCTGATGGTTTCCAAGCGCAGCGTGCAGACGCGGCTAATCGATAATCAAACTTGCTGTCAATAATAATTTTTTTCTCTATTAGTTGTTGCAGCCCTAGTGCTAATGTTCTCAGGTTTCTTACTTTAGAAATCAAGGATATTGAAAAGTGCGGTTTTGCAGCTCCATTTAAAAAAATTAACCTGTTGGACCAGGGAAGTTGTTTTAAACTCTAAAAGGTCACAGAGCATTTTCATATTAAAATTAACACTTTTATCTCAAAAGATCAAGGGAATTCAATTTATTATGATGTTAGCTCCCTTTAATGACATAAGTCCTGGAGCGAAATGCAAATTCCCTTTAAAAACAAAACAAAACAAAAAAACGTTATTGCTCTTTCTGCCACCCACGCCAGCTTAGGTCTCTATCCCTTTAAGTAGGTGATTTAATGACTGACGGGGTATGTAAATTCAGGTGTTCCCACTGTGGAGAGATCTGGTACCCGTGGGCTTTACAGCACCACATTAACATTCATGGACCTGGATGCCAGGGGTGTGTACCAGCTGCCTACAGACTATCACGGCCTTTTGCTCTGCCACTCAAATGCCAATCTGTTACCGGGCAGAGGTGGACATTTCAAGCTGATCTGAGATCAGCAGCCCTGCCCAAATCAGTTATGTGAAGAGACTGTGAAGCCAACCTGGGTTCAGGCACACAGAGGAACGTCTACTAATATCACCGGTCAATAGCGCAAAAGGACAAACCATGGGTAAGTAATTAGGACTATATATGGCACCTTTTTTCCCAAGATGATTTTACCTGAGTGCTGTGAGCAAAGTTAATGCAAAATAGTCTGGTCGAGAGAGATTACGGAAGATGAATAAAATATAATTCATTCTTTTGCCCCTAAGAAGAAATAATAACAACACCAAGCATATTTGAGTCTTGGCACTTTTCCCTTTTTAAATTTTGACAACTGGACCAAAGCCTTTTTGAAGTACATCGGAGAATGTAAACACACTCCAGTCCACATACATGTAGGGAACATGTTCAGGTGCACCAGAGCATGACACGAGTTTGGAGGGACGCCAGAGATATCGACCCACTATACACAGAAATAATTCAAACACCTGATAATGACTTCTCCAAAGGTGCGGTGTTGTGTTAAATTAGTTTCCAAAGACCATTCACCAACTGATGACCTTTGACACCCCCAGGTTAACGAAGAATGTTCTTAGATCAGGACTGAAGCATGACCCAATTTAGTTTTTTTACGTTCTCTGCCGCCCTATAACATTGAGTCAGGACTGCATGGAGATTACAATCAGACAGATGATGACACACAGCTCTTGTCTGTACGAGGTCTTCTTTGTGTTATGTTTCTGGTCAGTGGATAAAACGATCTAATCTTGGGACACTGACAAGGATGAGTAGACTGGATTGGACATCTTTCTAGGGAAACGGTCTTTGTGTTTTAGCTTTGTTCCTCTTATTTGTTGTACTGTAGAATTCTGCTCTGGCACACAAACACCTACACTAAATCAGATCAAGGCTCTCAGAATGTATGGAAGCTCTGTAAGTCAAGTGTAAACTTGCTTTTATTATCTTGTGGTGTAAAATGTGCAGCGAGCAAGAAAGAAAAAAAAATCCTTATAGGATTAGTTCACCCAAAAATGAAAATTCTGTCATCATTTACTACCCTTATGTTGTTCCAAACCAGTACAACTTTCTTAATTTAATATATAATTATAAAACATATATTAATAATTATAATTATTTACATTTCAGTTTTATTTACATTTCACTAATGCATTGATCTAGGTATGAATGTATGACATACTATTTATCAAAACAGCAAAAGATGTTAAAATATTTGAGGATGACCTAATAATTAAACCATCAGCATTATGTGATGTCATAATCAGCACATCCAGAAAGCACACACACTTCAAAACTTGTTCTGGTGCCACTGCGCCCACCACTTATTAATACAAAGTGACGCCATAAGCGAAGAGTAAGTCCGTCCCACATGCATTGCTAATTCTGGCATAGATTAGCATAGCCTGTAAAGAATTGATCAGATCACTAAAACAGGCTATACTAATTAAAGCCAGAATCATCAATTCAGATCTTCAGGATTTTTAAAGGGTTTCCCTCCAAAAGGTAGCACTGTAAATGAAAAGCATTAGTTTATCAGAAAGTTCAAATTTTGAACAAAAACAAAAGTTGGGTAATAGTGATGATGACGATACTGCATAATGGCCTGTTTATATTGCAGTCATATCACCTTTGTGGTGTTGTTATTTACATCATATGACTTACGGTGCAATAATCTCCCATTTCAGATTGCGGCACAGATCCACAATTCATCCCTCTAGATACTGTGCCACTACTGACATATTTTCTCAAAGGACTATTTTTCAAAAAAAACAATTGTTTTTCTCGCAGCTCTCACAAAGACAAATGTCTGACTAATCTATAATAAAAAAAATTTAAGTCACAGGCCATGTGATTATGGCCATAACCAGCCCCTTCTGAGCAGTCATCATGAGTAAAAAGTAAAAAAAAAACATAAGTGAGGTTCTTGGAAATTTAAGATGAATGTGAAATGGGTCCCCTGAAGAGGGTCTTTTCATCACAATAAACATCACCTCAGTGAATTATCCTCTTCACAATATACAACCTCCATCTCCTGCATCCATTATTTATGCATTATGATGCATGACTCTGAACAAAACATTTTCATGTGAGACAGTTATCAACTATGAGCTTCATAGTTGATAACAGACACATATAAAAATCTTTGTTTAACAATATAGACAACAACAACAACAATCCACAAATAATGAATCATGGCTGTTTCACGCATATTTGTCTCTACATTTTGGCCTTCCGTCCACACGATTTTTGAAGATTCTCTCTGACGTGGATAAATTTGAAACCACATTATTTTGCACTGTAGTGAGGACTGAGGTATTTGAAAAACGATGATGCATGTTTAGTCATGTGATGCATATTGTCCATTATTTATGCATTATGATGCATTTTGAAATGAAAACACTGTTTTCAAATGTATTCGGATTAAATGTAGATGTAGCCTCAGACATTCAGACACATGTGGACCATCTGGATATATGCCAGGTAATAACGTTCTTCTCCATCACTTGATCATCATTTCATTAATTACTGCAATCATGATCAATTGAAAATATCACAAACATCTCTTTTAAATGAAACTCAGAATCACATTATAATTGCGGCAGGCAAATTTTGTGAACACTATTTAACGTGCAGTCTATATTGACTCAAATTTACATATACAGGAGGTGTGTGTTGCGCTGAAAATAATAATTATGACTAACAATAATAAATAATACATAGACAACTATATGTCTACAGGATAACTTGAACCATATAAAGCCTTGATTAAAGGTGCAGTGCGTGAGTTTTAGCGGCATCTAGCGGCGAGGTTGTGAATTGCAATCGACCAGCACTAAGGTAGCCGACACAGGACAAAAATGTCGTCATCGGAGAGAGCACAGAGTGACTAGCACTCTATAGAGAAGTTTGTCCGTTTAGGGCTATTGTAGAAACATGATGGGGCAAAATGGTGACTTCACTGTAAGGGGACCCGCGGTGTATGTAGATAGAAAAGGCTCATTCTAAGGTAATAAAGACATAACAGTTCATTATGTAAGGTCTTTATACACCACTGAAAACATAGTTATGTATTTTATATTTCATTTCTGTAAATAGATCCTAAAATACTACACACTGCACCTTTAAGAAGAAAGAGTGAATATTATTTTGGTCAGTATTAATGATGTGAAGAGCAGTCATTATGGCAGGGAGACCTTTAATGTCGGTCAGAGGTATTTTTAAGGAAACAATGATATTTCTATTCCATGCTAGTTGCCATTATGGTCTTAGTTCACATTTGCATAATGAAATAATTGACTGGCTTCCTCTGTGGTCTCTTCCTTTCAGTCATTAAGCTAATTAAAACTACCCCATTTCTCTATGACAACAAGCTGATACAGACAGCTTATGGATATTTTATGATAGATTTAACGATAATAACGATACATTTAAACTGTTGCCTTGGAAAGCTGTGTAACAATGCTGCATCACTGTCAAAGCATATTCAGCAAGTCTTGATCAATTCATATAAAATTACCCTGAAATTAAGACCAATCGCTTACTGTAAATCAATTTGAAATAAACTGTCATAACACATTATAAGAGGAATACAAAGCTATACTGGAGGTATTTAAAATGCTCGTTGCAGACAAGTTGCACTCAAGCCAAGCCCAGGTTGAAAAATAAATGAAAGCGCTATATAACATGATTGAATTGCAGAGGGGGTGAAGCATCTGTTCATGAGCGGCTGTGGAGTCATTCAGCACAGAAGTATTGACTAAAATAGCCAAATCAATTGCCACCCAGGGTAATGTTTACTTGCATTTATTCATATTACTACTTCAAGATAAGTAGTAATGAGTGATAGTAATAATGGTGCCATAAACTTCAAGAATTTACCAGCTCAATACACCATTTTATCAAGAAAGAAACGTCAAAGTTTTTCGATTCAGTGTTGGATCCTGTCTATGTGCCATCATCTCTGTCCTTCAGTCCTCTTGTATACATTAAGAGAAACTCAATCTTTCTCTAAACTGATGTAGGACGTGGATCGAGTGTGTTTTTCTCAGTGAACCTCAGTCATATTTGCACAGAGTAAAGGCATTTCATTCTCAAGCAGTGACCTGAAACAGTCTTTCAGACTTTCACTGTCTCAGTTGTCAAGAATACGATAGTTTCTGCTATTAATATTACATTACAAGGACAGGGATCCTCTGTCTGTCAGATGGCACTGATTCAGGGTTCGCACTATAAGAGCTGAAGGCAATTACACATAAAAAAGTATACAAAGAATGTGTATACATACATTTGCAAGTTATGGTTAAAAATAGCAGCAACATAATAATGAATAATATACATTTTTATCAAATAAATGCAGCCTTGGTGAGCAGCACGAGACTTCTTCCAAAATCAATGAAAAAAAATCTTACCAACACAAACTTTCGAACAGTATCTGACATGAATAAAAGACCCCATTAAATTCTCATAAAAAAATACATTTTTGTGGCGATGTCATGGCTTTGAGGTCATCCACATGCTAATGTACTCACAAAAATGAGAAAATAAATATAAAAACAAAATATATATTTAAAGGTGGGGTAAGTGCTTTCTGGTAACCGATGTTGATATTTCAAATCACCAAAACCAGTTCTCATGAACAACTCGATAGCATGAGCATGACAGTCCAACTAACGAACATATTACAATTGTGACAAGATTAGATGGTTATATCGATCACTAAAAGAGGAACCAAAGGAAACTGTGGCGAGCAGCGAGGCTGAGGGACCGTGAGAGCGGGACAAGGCCGGTGTGGCGTGCAGCTGTCGCTCATTATCATTAATAATGAGTCCCTCGTCCCGCTCTCACGGTCTCTCAGCCTCGCTGCTCGCCACAGAAACAAACATATATTAGGAGTTTATTATCTTTTCGGACACACTGCGAGCTGACACTTGAAACAGACGGTGGTTTATAGGATGTGGAAATTAATGGGTCTTTATCATCGCTGAAGTCAACGATGGTACGATTGCAAATGGTGCAAGCATGACACACAAGCATATTCAAGTGAAAACCAGCATATATTAGTTCTGTAAAACAACACAAAACCAATGTTACTGGCCTATCGAGAAGAAATAAAGCAACCTCGGCATCCGATTGCAGGCCTTAGCGCTCCTTGAGTTTCTCCAGAGCTGGAAATACTTCTTGACTGATCGTAAGCCTTCTTTTGTTCCATAGACATTTTCCACGCGTTTTTTATCTGCCATCTCTCTCTCTTTCTGTCATCGCTCAGCTAATGACCGTCCTGTGTGTCGTGTCTTCTGAAAAATGACGTGCACTGAGCGCTCTCTTCTCACTATCATTAGTAGATACGCCCCTTACTGCTGATTGGCTACAAGTTTGTTTTGGTACTTGGCCTGAGACACTTTTATAAAGCAGTTTTGAAATAACATTTACCCCACCTTTAAAATTGACACCATTTCTCTTCCTGGACAAACTTCCCAAAAGACACATCTTGTATGGCTTTATACAGAGTTTTGTGCAATAAAATATTCTCTGAAATAAAATTTTTAATTATAAATAAAACCGGATAATTGTGTTAGCACTCATTCTTTTTATTTAAATTTACTTATTACATTTCCTTTGCCATCTGGTTATGAAGGAAGTGGCTTTGCTGGGCTGTGACATTTGTTTGCACCAATGTACTGTTTCAAGAAGAGACCCCATCATACACATTTTAGGGGGTCTTTAAAGACACAAATGACTAGTATAAAAGATACAAAGCATTAAAGCCACTGTATCTGAAAAGCAGCTTGCTGTGAAGCAGGGGAATTGACAAGCATGAAGCAATGCAACGATCCAACTCAACTGAGCATCAGCTCAACTGACCGGTTCATTTACCTATAAGAATGAAATGAACCAACTGACCATGGATGAACTCTTCGATCTATTTCAACTAACTCTAACTGTAGCATCCGCTCAAGAATTGACACATAAATCTCAATTGTCTGTGCTCTGTGAAATCCTGCTATCTTACATCTGAAATGATCAAAAGGGAAAGCATCTAGGGGGAGATTCGGTTTGTCAAATTGTGCTTTGTGATCTGACAAAGTGTTTCAACTTAATTAAATACCGCAGCTGTTTGACAAAACGGAAAGATAAAACTCTGGAGAAGGGAGGAGGGGAAAGGGTGACGTCAAACAAATAAGGTTGACTAAAACAGTTTACCTGAGTGAGAAAGATCAGCATGGAATTGACGTTTTGAGTGACGGATTTATTGAACAAAACTTGAAAAACGTCACACAAAAAAAGGCCTTCTGTTAAAGATTTTATGACACACACACACACACACACAATCTTCTCACCTGCACTTCAGCACCTGCCAAAGTGTGTGCACAATGCCGGTGCAGACAAACTGAGAGTATGAATAGAGAAAAGAGGATATGAAGAGAAAGAGAGAGACACATGGACATTGAGATCCATCCAAGTGGATGAAAAGATAACAGGTGCAGGTGAAAGCACCTGTGAAAATTAGGAATTTACCTCTGGAGGAAAAACATGAGCTTATTTAGAGCAGATCCTATTCTATGCCTCAAGAAACTTCAATTACGACACACACACGCGCACCATTATCTGTTGGTCTCTCATTTCAAATGAATAATCCAACTTTGCTTTCCACCATCTGTTCCTTGAGTCATCCATGGATATGTAGGATATTCAAATGAGCTGTTCAAGGTTTGCTGGATGTCTCTGGTGTTGCACAACATTGATGGTCTGACCTTTCTTTCATGTCATTAATTTCATTAATTTAAGTCCATATGTAACCCTTCCCTTATAAACAGACATTCTAAGAATTCATCACATTTCAGGAATTTGATTCTGAGTGTCTGCTAAGTCAAGTTATTTCTGGCACTTTCCATGAATAAGGTATAAAATAGTGTCTTTGACTTAGACTTTTAAATTCACTTAAAATCTCAGTCTAAATAAAATCTCAAAATAAATATATATTTTCTGTTCTTCATTTACCATTATTTGTAACATAAATACAGTTCAGTCAGATCCACTTAAGTCAAAAACACCATAAACAATTTTTTAGTCAAATTTTATTGGCATATTTTGCAAAAATGTACATTTGGCGATATGGCTCTGTTCTAAATTCCCCATCCTTTTCATGAGCTCCATAAAAAGCCAAGACAGGGAACAGCAGCAGATTCTGGGGACAACCTCCCATTTTTTAAAACTGGGAGGGCAGTGAAATCCCCCATTTAGAATAGAGTGCATCAACAGAATGACATTAAGTTAAACACAGTTTAAGGAGGAGCTGGGGTGGAGGCAGGCCCGTCGTGACAAGGCAAGCAAACCAAGCAATTGCTTGGGGCCCCGTGCTGGCCTGGGGCCCCAAGACAACGACAGGTTAAGAATAAAATGCAACGACAAACTGTGTGAACGCCCCTTTGATAGTCAATGCAGTAAAGTGCAATGACACTGTTATCGGGATCCCCCTCAAGGGGGCCCCTCTCAGTAGTCGCTGACAGCAGCCAGCCAACCATGTGATCTCTGCTGCCGGCAAAATACAAAACCTCCTCGGCAGTCATCATGAAGCGGAATTATGCTTCAGGAAGCCAGAAAAGAAAAAAGAGAAAGGAAGAGGAGGATAAGAAAAAACAAGATAGTGGTAAGTGATAAATTACACAATAAAATAGCTCTACTTGTCTTGTACAAAAATGGTTTAATTTTGCAGCAGGTAGGCTAGCAAAAATATGTTTATGTTAGCAAATGGCAAATGCTGCTTGTAACGAACAGTTAGTGCAACTTTTTTTTTCGAACGGATGGAATATGGTCCGTGTCCATTTTGCTTGGGGCCCCCAAATTCCTTCAAACGGCCCTGGGTGGAGGTGGGTTGCAAAGCAGCGTGCAGTGGAAGCAGCCAAACTAAACTGAAGCTGCGCTTAAGTAAGGCGTCCTGTTTGAGAGTTGCCAATTGAGTACATAGGAATCGGATCAGCTGATATGGGCGGGGTTGGAATTTTGCAAATCGCGGAGCTTGACTACGTGGCCTACCTGAACTAACTCGGAACGCTTGCTTTTATAGTTCAAAACCTAAAACCTTAGTGTGTTCTAGCAATACATACAAAATAATCACCAAAACTGGATATGCACAATACAGAAAATTAAAAAATTAAATCTACAAGTTAGACCTAATATTGCTTGTAGTTGATAAAAAAATTAAATAAATCCTACAATGATGGATGGACGGGTGGAGGGGTTGACGAATGGATATCATCCGGTAACATACAAAATGCCAGACACAACTGACTATTTCCATATACTATAATAATAATAATATAATATAAATACTGTTTAAAGTAACATATTTTGTATAGAATAGACTAACACTGAAGGAGGAACCTGGGTAATATCTGAATAATAGACTTCTGCTAGGCTCTTATGACTTATGCCAGTAAACAATCACCTAAGACAATCATAAAATAAAACTAACACTGCACATCAATGGCAACAATAAACATCACTGACTAAATTTATTCCCAAAAATTACAAAAAAAATCTGGTCTACCATGATATACAGTACAGCACCATTAAACACTAATAAATGAGACTTGATCTTTGCAAGAGGCAGAATTACCATCGGATAATCCAAGCGTTTGGAGGCATTTAGTGGCGTCAAGTAAACACAATTTTTCAGCACACTGTGTTCAATGCTATTTACTCATGCAGGCCGGCAGTTCAGTGTGATTATTCCCGCTCTGTTAGAAATGCATTCCTGGCATACGCTCTACGCTGCAGTTCCTGTCGAAGCCAAAAGACAGAGTGTAGCAAGCGTGACTGACATAGATAAACCAAAATTATTCCCCTTTTTCCATAATTACCAATTTCAACAGTGGTGATAATTTTTATGGAGCTGTGGTGGTGGCAGCAGGAGCATGTGTGTGTGTTTGTGTGTGCCGTAACGTAATGTCTTTGGGGATAAACTTTCCCCTGTCATGCTGTCATGCCCTGTCAAGATGCTGTGATGTGATTGGCTGAGAAGAATGTGGTTAAATAGTGAATGTGGCCTTGGGCCAGGGGGGCAAAACTATGGAATTATGCATGCATTTCTGTGATAAAGTTGCTTATGACTGAACCCAATCAACCAGAGAGAATCAAATGAGTTTTCAGCTTCTCCAAAAAAAATCTGAATTCAGATGGCAGCTGTTTAACGTGGTCAGTCAGAGGAACAATGTAACACGGAGAATCACAATGAATAAAACACAATATACAGAGTATATATGATAATTAGCTACTCAAACATGCATGTTTCTAAATTAACAAATTATGAAAGTAAAAAAGTTGACTTTTTAAAAGGCATAGTAAAAAATACTGAGACATTTTATACATTTCTTCTTTCGTGTTTTCAGTCAATGTTGCTATTGTTAACTAAACGTATACATTTTTTTTACTGAAATAAAATAAACTACATATTGGATGAAAAACAACATGAGGGTGAATTTTCATTTTTGGATGAACTATCCGTTTACGTTGACTTCCATGTGTCATGTTTGCAGATAGCATGCTCAAACACACACATATGAACCCTCACACATTTAAACTTTACGGTGAGTGTATTAGTGTGACAGGTACAATACCCTGCAGCCTGTATAAGCAGCCAATTAAATCCCATTGCAGACTCTCCCCCATCAACGGCTCACTGCCCTCTTTCTTTTTTGCTTATTTCACTTCTCCCCCCGTCGCAATCCATCTTTACCTCTCTGCACTGAACACTCTCTATCTCCCTCCAGTCTTCCCCTTTCAGAGTGTTAATTAAACCCTGATAGAGGATGGACCAACACACACACACACACACACACACACACACATACACACACACACCTGGAGAACCCAGACAGGTGCAGGGGAGGTCTGTGTATATCAAATGAGAGCATGCTCAGATGGCAGAACTTCATTTCAGATATGAGGAGCAATGCTGGGGCTCTGTACTGTCAGTAACTAGAGGCAAAAGAGACCCAACTTACATCGCCCTCGAATTAAGTTCTGTCCTGAAACATTAATCCAACAGAAAATACACATCAGTCTTAAGGCCCTTTCACACCGGGCACGTAACGAAAAAGTGAAGCGAAAAAACAAATATTTCACATGCGAATAGTTAATGACAAAACCATTCACATTAGCCGCGAATTTGTGACGTCTGTGACGTTTCAGAGCTCCAACATTCCAAAACATTCATGGCGACAGCTCAGAAAACATGGACACTTCATCTTCCAGTGAAGACGAGCTTTTCATTTTCTTTAAAAGACCGAAAAGAAGGTTTTGGGTGCACCCAGTCTTAAAGAACAGAGAGTCTGAAGGGGAGTATGCTAATCTACAGGAAATAAAACTTCATGGCCATTTCCGCACTTACTTTTGAATGGGACAATTTGAGGAGCTCCTCCAGAGACCGTAGCAGCACATCTGATGAGACAAACCACAAACTTCAGGGAACCAATCAATCCAGAGCAGCTGTGTCTCCAGCTGTTTCCAGTTGAGTCAGAATGTAAACATTTAAGTGCCACAGATATACTGACGGAAAGAGATTTACTTTCCATAGTTGCAGACAAAAGGTTTAGAAAAAAATCAACGAGTTTAACTCAAAAGGTTATGTTATCGTTGTCTGTAGTCTACAGTGGGCAAACACAGCTGTAACTACAACTACAGACGTAATCTTGTGAGAAATGTGATACCTGGCAAATGTTAAATGTTAATTGAATAGCTAGTGACATCAACATTTTTTTCACCACAGCACATTCATGTTCGGTGCGGAAGCACTCATTACACAAACAGCTGATCAAAACATAAAACCACTCCTCAATTTATTCAACCGTCAAAATTGCGTCCAGTGTAAAAGGATCCTTTATCTGTTTGAAGCATGGGGCAACTTTGCAGAAAGCTCACACCGTATCAGAATGTACAAGGTGATTGCTGGACGGCTTGATTACAACTAGGGCTGGACAGTACAGATTAATATAATAATAATAATAATAACTGATTCCAAACTGACGTATTGGAATCTCACCTGAGAGCCCAATCACCTTCGAGTGGTAACAAAACAAGCGAGCCACTACCCCGCTTCTGGGTAAATAAGGCAGTGTGCGAATATTCACACTAATCTTTCGCTTCATAGCCGAGCGGACGTTGATTCACTCTGCTCTTCATTCATCATTCCTGTATATCATAACAAGAGGGTTCCTGTACGTATGTTGGTGTGATGTCGCGTATTCAGCAGAGGTTGCAGTTGCTGAGTGTGCACAGTCTGGTGCAGCGGCTGTTCCCCTGGGCGCTTCAACATCTAAAGAGCAGTTTCCCTAAAAGAGTAAACACGGGTGTGATGTTGCGTCTTTTTAAAGATGTCATTCCACCTGTGTGTTTCTGGATGCAGTCGTTTCCTGGCACTGTCTGACAGTCATGACAGCCTTACGTGTCTGGACCATGAGCAAGCTGAGGTGGTGTTCATTGTTGAGTCATGTACCCACTGTTGGAAGAGGACCCTTGCGATGTTGAGATCGAGACTAAGGTACCTTGAAAGAGGAAAAGGCCCCTCTGTTATTCCCCGATCTGAATCCTCTGCACAGCAGAGGGCCACTACGGGTAATACATGGTGATCTGAGAATCCCCGAGGTCCTCCCACTCCTTTTTTCCATCACAGGCTGTGGAGCTTCTGGCTGTGGCTGGGCCTTCGCATGGAGGTTCCAACATTTCATTTGGGGCTCCCCCTGAGGACCAGATGTCGACTGCTGCATCGAAGGGCGGGCTAGAGTCCTCTGAGGATGAAGATTCAGCGGTTCGGCAACACATTGACCGTTGCGTACATCAATTGTCAGGGTGGTCTACGCTCCTGTTGTATATCGCAACTCGCCCGTCATCTCCTCCTGTGGAGTCAGAAGAGCTCAACTGCGCAGCTGACAAGCTCTCGCAACAAAATAAGTCCAGGGAAGACTGGAGACTCCATCCCCGGACAGTCCAGCTGATTTCGGAATGCTTAGGGGTCACTCAGGTAGACCTGTTCGCGTCCTCGGAGACAACCCACTGCCAGTTGCTCTATTCCCTGACCGAAGGGACCCTCAGCATGGAGGCACTGGCCAACAACTGGCCCTGGGGTCTACGCATGTATGCATTTCCCCCAGTGAGCCTGCTCGCACAGACACTGTGCAAGGTCAGGGAGGACTAGGATTAGGTCTTGATGGTTGTGTCTTACTGACACACCCGGACCTGGTTCCCGGAACTCATGCTCCTCACAACAGCCCCTCCCTGGCGGATCACCCTGAGGAAAAACCTGCTTTCTTAGGACGGGGCACCATCTGGCAGAAGACTTAAGTAACCTACCTCCAGCGGTAGTTGATAATATCACTTCAGCTAGAGCCCCCTTTACGAGGCACGCTTGCGCTTTGAAGTGGAACCTCCTTGTTGTTTGGTGTTCTTCATGTAGGGAACACCCCCGTAGATGCCCTGTCAATGTTGTGCTTTCTTTCCTGCAAGATGGGTTGGAACGAAGGCTGTCTTCCTCCACCCTGAATGTATATGTTGCCGCTATTGCCGCACTCCACGGTACACTACAGTAGATGGTAAGTCTCTGGAAAAACACAACTTGATAATCAGGTTCCTGAGAGGTGCCAGGAGGTTGAACCCTCCTTGGCCACGCCTCATGCCCTCTTGTGACCTCTCCTTGGTCTTGACAGCACCCTTTGAGCCCTTGCAGCCAGTAGAGATTAAGAGCCTGTCTCTTAAGACAGCACACCTGACTGCGCTTACATCCATTAAAAGGGTGAGGGACCTGCAGGCTGGTCAACAAAGTGTCCCTGGTATTTGGGTCGGCCAACTCTAGCGTCAGACCTCGGCCTGGATACGTTCCCACCTCACCTTTTAGGGACCAGGTGGTGAACTTGGCTCGTAGGAGGCAGACCCAGCCCTTACGTTGCTGTGTCCTGTCTAGAACCTCAGGGAAGCTCTGTCTGGTATGGAGGCCAGCAGAAAGGAAAGGCTTCCAAAGTCTCCAAACAGAGGCTGGCCCACTGGATAGTGGACTCCATAATTTTGGCGTACCAATCCCAAGATGAGCCATGCCTCCTTGGAGTGAGAGCTCACTCGACTCTAAGTGTTACTTCCTCCTTCTGCCCCAACAGGTTCGGGGGAACCTGTTCAGGACACTGGAAGGGGCAGCAGTTGTGGCGACTTCCATAGGGATCCCAATTCATCAGTTCAGTTCTGAACGTGACTGACTGATAGGGAACGTCTAGGTTACTGTTTACATTTACATTTATGCATTTGGCAGACGCTTTTATCCAAAGCGACTTACATTGCATTCAAGGTACACATTTTTACATTTGAACTAACATGAATGATCAAGGTACAATTGTATTGCTCAAATATTAATACATGCTGTAAAATGTATATTGCATAATACATATCGTTCATGTAAGCTAGCTAATGCATTCATGTTAAAAAATGGGAGTTGCAAAGTGTTACCTATAAAATGTACATGTTTCTAGGTTATAGCTAAAGAAACATTTATTTATAATATTATTTTAATGTTTAAATTATTTTCTGTAGAATTAGTTCTACTAGAACTTCTCGTTTTAATATATTCATATTTACATATGCATTTAATTTAGCACATTTTCATGGTTTCAGCACTGTTTTACTTAGTGGTATGGTTTTATTTTATTTTCTTTTTTTTTTTCTATCCAGTATCCATTTTAAAACTATCGGTTGGTTAATTGGTTATCAGCAAATGCGGTCCAACCTAGTTATCGGTATCGGTAAAATCCACTATCGGTCAACCTCTAATTAATAATGTACAGCTACACTCATCAGTGTTTTTAACCAATTCATTAAAACTGGGTTTGACAGAACTGATTTGTAGAAATGTAGAATACAAAAAGAGTCTGACTAGTTTCAACAGAAAGTCTAATTTCTCATAAATAAATGTATATTCTGCAATGTTCGTATGTCATTTCTGTTTGAGTGACACTGCACTGAATGTATTTTGACAGACCCCTGATTCATCTGTGAATACACAGACTGCGCTGGTCATTTAAATTCATAAATAAGCAATTCATCTAAATCAAATGTGTACATAACACAGCCTCTCAAAAACTGATTTGGACCTAATCAATGAGCAAAATAATCTGGCTGATTCTTTCAGTGGGTCACCAGAGGAGGATTAGAGATGTTGAGAAAGTGTCTTGTTATTTTATGCCCTAATCATGTTGCACAAACCTCTAAAAGCTGATCGAGAAAAAACAGGAAGCTGCCTACAATGTCAATGGGATCCAGACTAACCAACCACAAAATATCAACACAATTTCTGTCTAATACCATCTAATTCTCCACTTGCAGGACAAGACAAAGATTATCATTTAGAAGGATGTGACACCACTTTAGCCTCAGTTGCTGTTTATAAAAAAAACTCTGATTTACTGAGTGCATCAAGTAAATATAATTTATCTATGTCCAACACACATCAACACTGAAAAAAGAAACAGTTTAAATCCAAGCCTGCAATTCTCTGACACTATCATACTAAACTTAACTAGCTTCGCTAACAGTACAATAAAAAAAAAAAAATAGAGAGATATTTTGAACAACTTGTGTAATACTTTTTTTTAAGGGGTCCTTTTTCACATTATCAACTTTCTTTAGTGTATAATGATGCTGTTTGAGCATGAAAAGGGTCTACAAAGTTATAAAGCACAAAATACAATCCAAAGGGAGTTATTCTCTATATCAGTAAGCACCGTTTCTAAACTCCCTGAAACGCCTCCATTGTAGTCTTGAGTTTTCTTCCGGGAACACACAGGTCACAATATTTAAATAATTCCTGGCCCAAAGCATTCACACAAAGCCTGGGTGAGTTGCATTAGTAGTGTGTTTAAATTTGCGGTTATATTAAGGAGAGAGACATTTGCAAAACACTCAGCAGTTGACCAATCACAACACACTGGTCCAGCAGAGCATGTTGTGCTTTTCAGAAGGAGGGGTTTCATAGAGACCAGAGCTAAACAGGGCATTACAGACAGACTGGAAAGAGAGGTGTGGCAATGTAAAATGTGAAATATTATGTTTTGAACATTCAAGCATGAAAACCTATTCTAGTAGACCCACAAATCAAAATCAAGTCTTAATAGGGCCCCTTTAAGTACCTTAGAGTAGCATTTAAATACCATGGTACATGAATATGGTAATATTTTAATGCCATATTTTTCAAAATATGACCTAATATCATCCCTTTACCATGGTGCTGCCATTGTACTTTTTTAGGTAGCACAAAAGTATTATTTTAATGATGAGAAATCCATATCTATCTACACAATCATAAATCTCTGATATTTCTGCCATCAAACACACAAACACACGTCACTCTATGTAAAGTCATGCACCTCATAGGGTATTAATGATGGGTCGATTTTGATGTTCATGTTAAATGATTACGCAAGGAGAGATCGAAACGTTTCATTCTGCCGATGTGACAGAGCCATAATTAAGCTCCAAAGATTTCAGTGTCAAGCTGCTAACCAGCACACCCACACAGAGAGAGAGAGAGAGAGAGAGAGAGAGAGAGAGAGAGAGAGAGAGAGAGAGAGAGAGACCTTTCTGACTCTTGGAAAAAAAGGTACAAAAACTGTCACTTGGGCAGTACCCTTTCAAAAGCGTGCATATTATTAGCTTAAAGAAACATTAGTGTCTAAAATGTATATTAGTACCTAAACGGTATATTTATTTCCTTTTGAAAAGGTACCACCCCAGTGATAGCTGTTGTACCTTTTTTTCTGAGATCGTACTGTGGATTTGAATGCAATTACACATTAATGTTACCGTATGCTTTTCCTGATCAGAACCAGGTACAGATACAAAGAAAGGCAACAGTGGCCCCAAAAAGTATTTAGTCTACTTTAGATTACTTTAGTCATGCCTACAAATGCATGAATGATGCATTTTATAACAAAACATTTTGCAGAAGTGCAAACAAATTAAGCTAAAGCTTTTCTCAAAACAATTACTTTTTAAAGATGTCTTTCCGTCCTTGTGTTTCTGGATGTGGTCGTTTCCTGTCCTCATCTGGCAGTCACGATCGCTGTCTCATATTTCCGGACCGTGAGCATGCTGAGATGCCGTTTGTGGATGGTCATGGCAGCATTGTGGCCGTGACTCTCCTTCATGAAGGCAAGAGTCCACTCTGCTGTTACCTAGCTCGCTGCCTTTCCTCAAGGCAGAGCCATGAATCTGGTTAACACTCTAGGAGACCTGAGGGTTACGGTGGGAGCGCTTCTGCCAGGCCAGTCCCCACGGATCTCCCACTCCTCTAGCATGTCGTGCCGTCAAGATGCCGGATGATGGCACGGGTCCTTCTCGTGGGGGACAGCGTGTCATTTGACGCTCCGGATGAGGATCAGATGTCAATAGCTGCAATTCAGAGTTGACAGCCACGCCTGCCCTGGTGGAGATTCCCCAGGTGGAACATACAACTGTACTTGTACATGCAAAATGCCGCCACCTGGTGGAACAGCCCAATGCCTATAAGATGAAGGCAGCCCTGGCTGCTAAGGCTTAAAGTGGCACTTGATAGGCTGCCATCCTGCAAGTCCATCAGACCAAAGCATGAGAAAAAAAATGCATGAGGGTAGATCTGAGCTGGGGTTGATGCAGGAACTGCGCATGATGACTGACCTCACCCTCTGGGCTACAAAAGTCACAGAGCAGGTCCTCGGCCAGACAATGTTCACCTTGGTGATCCAGGAACGCCATCTCTGGCTGAACCCTGCAAGGATGCAAAATGCAGACAGAGTTCACTTTCTCGACGCCTCCATCTCGCAAGGTGACCTCTTCAGCAACACTGTCAAGGAATTTGCCTAGAAGTTCTCGCCAGTCCAAAAGCAAATCAAGGCCATTAAGCATACCAGTACAAGGACCCATTCGCAACTTTCTAGCTCACTCGAGATCTGACAGGACCTGGTGCTCAGGCACCTCAGCCATCTGGGGCTTTGGGTCAACTGGGAGAAAAGCAGGCTCTCCCTTGTGCAGAGCATCTCTTTTCTAGGTATGGAGTTGGACTCTGTCAATATGACGGCATGTCTCACCAATGAGCGCACAGTCTGTGCTGAACTGCGTGAATGCATTTGGAAGAAAAACACCCGGACCTGGTTTTCATACCTGATGCTCCTCACAACAGCCCCTACCTGGTTTATTTTAAAACCACAAGATGGCGCCGCCGTGTTCGGTCGCCATTCAGGTCGCTCCGCGAAGACTGTGCTTTTATGTATTATTTTACTCTCTTTTGCTCTCAATTTTTACAAATTTATCATCTGCATTGATCTGCTATGACAGCAAAACACTTTTGGACATTGGTTACCGCTACACTGGACTGTTTCAGGACACTTTCACCAATCCTCTGTGGCCATCTGAGATTCGTCTGAACGCCGAGTTGAACAATGGCCAGTCGAGTCGACGGCGAAGAATCAAGAAACACATGGAAACGTGCTGGGATTTGCAACAGACTGAGAAAAAGGGCATTCAGCCGACCTCTCCCGAGCATTCTGCTCGCAAATGTCCAATCCTTGGAGAATAAGATGGACGATCTTAGAGCCAGGATAAGTTTTCAACGGGACATGAGAGACTGTAACATCTATTGTTTGTCCGAAACATGGCTCACGCCCGCGGTCCCGGACACAGCTGTGACGCCGTCTGAGAACTTCTCTGTTTTTCGGATGGACAGAACAGCCGAGGCTGGTAAATCTAAAGGCGTTGGAGTGTGTTTCATGATCAACAAGAAATGGTGCGATCCTAGGAACATCTCCATACTTTCGCGATTCTACTCGCCTCATCTGGAACATCATTTGCTGCCCATTCTATCTGCCGAGGGAGTTTTCCTCGGTCATCACCACTGCTGTTAACATTCCACCACAGGCAGACACAGGGCTGGCTTTATCTGGCCTTCATGATGTTACCAGCGGCTTCATAAACAAACACCCCGATGCTGCTTTCATTGTTGCGGGCGATTTTAACAAAGCAAACCTAAAGATAGTCTTGCCAAACTTTCACCAGCACATCTCCTGTCCTACACGAGGAGCAAACACACTGGATCATTGCTACTCTTTGTTTAAGAACGCCTATAAAGCTCGTTCACTACCAGCTTTTGGCAAATCGGATCATGTCGCCATTTTCCTCACACCTGAATACAGACAAAGGCTCGTTCAGGAACCCCCGGTGAGGTGGGAAGTTAAACGTTGGTCACCCCATTCAGAGACCACGCTACAGGCAGCTCTTGATGACGTCGACTGGGACATGTTCCGAGCGAGTTCAACTGACGTCAGCGAGTTCACAGATGTGCCGCTTTGCTTCATCAACACGCTTACAGAGCAAGCCACACAAACAATAATAATAACGTCCTTCTCAAATCAGAAACCGTGGGTGGACAATTCAATCCGCGCTGCAGTGAACACACGCACTGCCGCATACAACGCCGGTCTCCTAACAGAGAATATGAATGACTATAAATCATCCTGCTATGCTCTCCGACGCGCAGTTAAAGCTGCAAAACTCCGTTATAAGGATTGAGTGGAGTCTCATTTCCAACTCAACGACTCCCGGCACATGTGGCAGGGACTGAGGACCATCTGTGCTTTTGGATCTAAATCCTCTGCAGAGGTGAGAGCTGATCCGTTGCTTGTGAACGAGTTAAACTCTTTCTACGCTCACTTTGATTGTAATCGCGGCAGTGCGACTCTGCCAAGGGACGCGTCAGAGGGAATTACTCAGAGCAGCAACAACCATGTGATCTCTGTCTCGGAGGATGAAGTTCGGAAGGCACTCAAGCGTGTGGACATCAGGAAAGCTGCCGGGCTGGATGGTATTTCAGGTTGTGTTCTGCGGTCCTGTGCTGATCAGCTCGCCGGGTTGTTTACATCAATCTGACTTACATCAGCGAGTCCCTCGCTACATCTGTGGTCCCCACCTCCTTCAAAAAATCCACCATCATCCCTGTCCCTAAGAACAGTAAACCCTCTTGCCTAAATGACTATCGTGTATCGCGACTATGTTCATGTCTGTAGTCATGAAGGTCTTTGAGAGACTCATTAAAAACAACATTTGCTCCTTCATTCCTGACACTTTGGACCCTCTTCAGTTTGCCTATCGTCCCAATAGATTGACTGAAGATGCCATCTCTCATGTCCTCCACTCCTCCCTCACTCACATCAACAGCAAAAGTGGGAACTACGTAAGGCTGCTATTTATTGACTATAGCTCAGCCTTTAACACCATAGTTCCCATTAAGTTAACTGCCAAACTCCTGGATCTCGGCCTGAATTCTTCTCTCTGCCACTGGATTGAAGACTTCCTCACTGGCAGGCCTCAGATGGTGAGAGTAGCCCAGTTCACCTCCACCTCCATCATCCTGAGTGTGGGAGCTCCACAGGGTTGTGTCCTGAGCCCCCTGCTCTACTCTCTCTACACGCATGACTGTTTGTCCACACACTGCTCCACCTCTATCATCAAATTTGCTGATGATACTGTTGTCCTGGGCCTCATTTCCAACAACAATGAAATGGCATACTTGGACGAGGTGGAGCAACTAACATCATGGTGCCAGGACAACTGTCTCTCTCTGAATGTTGGCAAGACCAAAGAACTGATTGTGGACTTCAGAAAGAGACAGCAACGGACATACTCCCCTCTCATGATCAGCGGGTCACCAGTAGAGAGAGTGAGCAGCTTCAAGTACCTGGGTGTAAACATCTCCGAGGACCTGACCTGGACTGCACACATTCAGACACAGGTGAAAAAAGCCTGTACCAGCTGCCCTTTGAGCAGCTCTTTGTCTGCTTTGGAGGTCAACAGAAGGGAAAGGCTGTGGGAAAACAGAGGTTGGCCCAAAGGATAGTGGATGTCATTGCCTTGACGTACCAGTCCCAAGGTATGCTGTGCCAACTCCAATCGAAGTGTTGCCTCCTCCTGGGCGTTGACACGCGGCACATCTTTGTCAGACATCTACAGCGCTGCGGACTGGGTGACACCTAATACCTTTGTGAGATTCTAGAATCTTTGTGTGAAGCCAATTTCATCCCATGTGTTAGGTACAAACAGGTAATGTGCGAGAAGGCTCAGTGTCTTGCTTGCAGCACCATTCCCCTCTAAAGGGGGGATACGAGCACCTTCTTTGCTCTCAGGTGAGTTCCCCTATTGGCGAACCCTGGATTGAGCATTAACAACACTGGTCATGGCAAAAAAAAAAAAAAATAATTGGAATAGAGAACCGAAGCACTCTTCCCATGAAGTAATCCATCAAATTCTGCTCGCAATTCCATTGGCTGTTTTTCTACACCTCAGAGGTGATTCATTCTTCCATGTAACATCTCCATCAGGAAACAAGGGTTACATCGGTAACAAAGACGTTTTACCATGTTTTTTAAAAAAATCAAACACATTTTTTCAGTCCATTTTTTTATGCAGCTCGCTTTTTGTTGTCCAAATACTTTGTGTACAATTTACGAGAATACTTATGATAAAATGACTTATTATGAGTAAGTTTGACAAAACAATGTCTTTCTCTGCATAAATATACATGGAAAGAAACATTGGGTGACTCAAAGTGAGGTTTAAAGAACATGAAGATTTAATTATTCTACAAAAAGTCTAACATTTCCTTCAATCGAACTTATATGACCTTTAATGGCCTTTCCGTAATAATCAGCACAGAGTGAGTTGTCTGGCATCAGGCATCAGAATGGTTTATTTTCATTATCATTATTCCCTATCAAATTAATTTCACTACCATTTGAAAAGACTCACATATGCTGCAATTTCATAACAGAATAATAAACTGTAACAAGATAAATTGAGCTTAAAAATAAAGAAGGGAACAAAAAATACATTTCAACAGCGCTGTCACTGCGTATGGGCAATAATTCTGGTCACTCACCCTGTAGAATTTGGATTGGGGCAGAGAGGTCACCTTCTGACACGAGGATTTAGGTGCACCTCGACCTGAAGCTTCAATTGGCATGGAGACAGAACATCAGTCTGGTTCATACTGTCCTGGACCTGGCACATAAACAAACATACAGTCAGACCTGTTTGAACCCAAGAAGAATCAAAGTCTGGTGTACCACTCTCTTATCTGTATTGAGACATTCCCATCAACTAATGAATAATTCATCTTTGATCTGTAAAAAACATCCAAAGTGTAATTTTAGCTGCCACTGGCTCAACACTTGACAAGAATTTAAAACTTCAACACATCTGAAATAACTTGCTCGATCCAAAGCTTATAAACAAATGTCACAGGCTTCAATTGGATTTAATCTTGAAACTGCTGAAGCTACAGGAGGAGTCGAGGGCTACAGTGTCTCAGAGCAGTTTGAAAGATGAACCCATGTTTGTTGTTCCAATAGGCCACTAAGTGCAGCAATGTTTCTCTTAAAGTCATTGTGATCCTAGTTGCATCATTAGACAACATGACCACAAACCATTCACTTACTGTCTGATGCATACTACATGAATAAACTGCATTATCTAACAAAAATCACCTGTTTCAATATAAATGGCTGGCTTCTACACAATTTTCAGGTGTAATGGTGCACAATTTTAGCACTTTGCAGTGTTTACAAGGTATAGTACCAGGCTGATACAATGGCATGTTTCCAAGGAACTAGCACAAGATTCAGCAAAGTCTGCTTCATGACATTGAGGGCCCTATTTTAACGATCTAAACACGTTCTAAAGAGCTCGGTGCAAGTGCACTTAGGACGTGTCCGAATCCACTTTTGCTAGTTTAACCGTGGGAAAATGGTCAGCGTGCTCGGTGCATGGTCTAAGAGGGTTGTCCCTATTCTCTTAATGAGTAATGGGTGTGTTTTAGGCATAACGTGCAACAAACCAACCAGAGTCTCATCTCCCATTCCCTTTAAAAGCCAGTTGCACTCGTGCCATGGCGGATTCGCTATTTACATGGCGGATTTTGCAAGCGGAGACCCGGAGACCGGCTGAATGGATTAGAAAACGGTAAAATTCAACTGCTTAACTCTAGGGGAGTTGGAAAATAATGAGTTCCTATTTTCAAAAAAAGTGGAGTGTTCCTTTAATATATTATCCTCTTTTGAGATAAATTACATTTGCAGATTTTCAACCAGCTATTGTTACAATGTCAGTAGTATGCAAATTAACAATTTTCATTCTTTCTCAGTTACCTGCACCCAGATACCCAAATACCCATTTATTTGTACACAAAAAAGCACACTTAACCTACAGACAGACAAACAGATACATTTTTATAATTATTTAGAGAGAATTACAACTTTCCTAGACCATTCTTTCAGAAAGCAATTCTGTTACTCTGACTACGTGAATATTGCGTAGGGTCTAAAATCAACAAAGCACAATGGCCCTGATAATAGAGGTGTTAATGAGAATTCATTAACAATGAAATGCTTTTGAATAATAAAGATTTAGAATGAGGGAAAACAGAAAGAGAGAGAAAGAATATATCAGCTATCAAGTCTCTTAGCATGCAAAATGTATAAGTATCTCCCTCTTGTTTAAGACCCTGCCTGAGCCTAACAATAGACCACCACAGAGCTGAAAAAAGGACCACTGGAAATAATTGATACAACCTAACAAAGACAGTTCCTCCATAATGACAGTAGAATCCAATGTGGGGAAATGTGTGTGGTATGGCATTATCATTCAGGGTCACATTCATACGGATATCTTAATAATGCCCACAAATTAAATTGATTATGATGTGCCAGAAATAATGAATTGCTATGCTCTTTTTGTTTTATAACAGTGTAGACTGCAGACCAAAGAACTTTGTCTGGTCTATTTTATGTTTAGCATGACTTTATCATTCATGCCTTATTTCAACTTTCAAAGGACAATGACAGAACAGTTTTTTTGCATTTAAAAACATGAGACACAGAGCTGAGGAATTTAATAAAATTGGAGCGGCCCAATGTTTTAAAACTAACAGATGAGCTGCAACAAAAAAAAAAAGTTATTTAATTGAAAAAAATGCAGCACTCATGCTCAAGTCACTGAAAGAGGAACGAGATGTAGTGTAATATCAAAGACGTCCATCAAGCATTCTTACATAAACTAATTATAACACTGAGCAGTGGAACACAAAACCGGAAATGTCCTACCATTAAATAGCACTGATGTTTTTTGCAAATCCACAGGCAGCTGACAAGAATCGAACAGCCATGTTGTAGCCTATATGTACTTAGACCAACAATGCAACAACAGTGCAGACAGAAACAGTGTTGGGGAGTAACAAGTACTATAGGCCTATTAACTTAACAGATTCACAGATTCTATATGTTTTGGACTCGGTTATGTAAATTAGGATGTACTGTTTATTATTTCCATCCGCTGTTCTCAAGACACCGACGCTAGTTTTATCACACAGCGGATCACTCTGTCATGTCATGTAAATGCAACTCGCGCCATAGTTATTAATTGTACGTTTTAATAGTATTGTTATATGTAGTGTTTAACAGACCAATTGTACATTGATGGATTTTTTTCTTAGCTGAACAACTGATTTGAATTCTAAAATAATTTCCACTCCATGTGCTTGTATATTTGTCAGGGTTTATTTTGAGATGATGATGACGATGATGAAGACTGACTACTTAATCTTAAGATACCAAATGCAATACATTTGTTAAAATTTGTTATTTTTTAATTGTTGACAATTGTACAGTAAGTCAACAAATATTACACACCATTTTATTCTTTAATCTCTCTTAACCACTTTTTGGAATGTGTAAAATCTGCTGCATCTGAGGCAGAATGTAGATCTTATTAGTGAATTTATGAGCAAGAAGAAACAAATGAGTTGATCAAGGCACGACAGAATTAATTTCATCCATTCAACTAAACACAGATTGTACTTACGTTTTCATGAGATGAACCCAGAACACAACAGGGTGTTTGACAAATTACTAGGGACACACAATTTCTGTTCATGTCAGACATGAACAAAAGTCAGCATGGAGCCCAACAAACTGAGCATGACACCACAAACCGAACCAGCGAGCGAATTAAACAAATCGAGGGTAGCAGCAACTTATAGGGTAGCAGATTTATTTCAAATTCACCTCATTATTTAGAGTGTCCTGTGTGTCCTTGTTATTTACACTACAAGACGAAGCATCACTTTTAATGGTCTAATGTCAGGTGAGAGATGTTGTTTTGTATTGGGAGCCTCTCAGAAGCATCTGCTTGTAATGTAAATGTGCTCTGGACTCTTGGACTCTTAAAATCACACTTAAAGATGTATGAATGTCACTGCATTAGATGACATTCATAGTATGATTTTATTTATAGTATTTTTTTTTTTATTTTTTTTTAAGTAAAAGTTATGTTTGAGGTAAAAGGTCATTGATAAGAGTACAAACATACATCCATAAAGCCTTAAATGAGACGACCTCACCTGTTCTCATACCATTCAAATGAAACAAAGCACACATAGCCCATGCACTAAATTTTCTGAAAGACCTGGTGTATTCTATCAAAACACATTTCCAAAAGTTATCAGAGCTTGGCAAATATCCTATCATAACCATGATAATGAATACAAGGCTTTATCTAAAAGATAATTCATCTTTAATCTGATGCAGATGTTATTACTGAAAGTTTCTAGATTTAAAATAGCTGATGCAGGTTATAACTTAAACCTGCTGGGTTTGGATGTACCTTTCCCATGAGATATTGCTGTATTTGTTTGAATATAAGGAGGAACAAAAGGTCATAAATGTAGCTCATTCAACAATCTTCATGAACATAAGGGTTTATAAAGATTATATTAGAAGCTTTAGTACATTCTGATCCTGAAATGGCCCTACAGTCACTGTTACAGTTGGCCTAACCAGGTGCAACGAAAACAAAATGCTAAAAGCTTGTTTTTCTTTACCGTTTACACCAAAATGTTGGCTGTCATCTAAGACCTAATTTATATTGAACATAATAAATGGACAAGGAGAAATCGACTGTGAAAACATTGGATACTATACGGCAAATCCCTCCGGTTCTACAAGGAAAACCATAAAAGGACTCGTCTTGTCTATGCGTTGTTCTGATTGGTTGCTGCATGACAAAGCATTTTTGGTTTTAGTGTGGGAAAACTGCTTTGCGTTAAAATCTTATCACAGCTGTTACAACACTGTAAAACTGCTGAGATATCAGGGATATTACAGCAGTTAATTCATCTAAATGACGACTATACTGACTACAAACAACACTTACAAATTATAAATTGTTACCCGAACCTACAAGTCTGTTTAATTTACTGAACTCAAAACCACAGAAAGCTCAGGAATCCATTATGAAGGTGTCCTTAGACTGTGTCTGCTAGGATTTATTACTTGTTCACCTTTTGGTTTAATGTGGACTGGCCTTTTTTGGTTGTCAAAGCTCTTATACTGACCCTATCACAACCCAGAACCTGTGCCAAACGAAACATGGCTCACATCACGGGTGAAGTCGTATGTTCCTCAAATGATTTTGTTCAACGTTCCATTCATGACTAAAGGACACAACAATCATGGTGGAATCTGTGCAATGCATTATCATAACAAACACAAAACAGTTCTGGTCCATAAAAGCATGACACTTATTTATACGTGGGCCAGCAAAAGAATACATTAAAAATAAAATCGATGCCATCCTCAAAGACATCAGAGAAAATGTAACTCACTGTACCTATATATGAGACAACAGGTGAACACACAAACAAGGCTTCATGCATTAGTACATGCACTTGTGTTAAAAACAGCTATTGTTTATGTGCATGTTCCAGTGATGGACAAGAAAAGGGTGCAGAAGTCTTCCTTGTTTGTCAACTGGCATAAGCAGAGCGTGTATAATGCTGGAATAATCTTAGCCATCTTCTGGCAGGCATGATGTGTGTACAGTATATATGGATATAGAAGCTGATTGGAAATTCTGATTGCTTCTCCAGGATAATGAAGCCCGTAAAACTGCTAATCTGGGATCAGATTTCTCATCTAAATCCACACTTCAGCGGCTGAGGGGAAACTGCATTTTACATTGTTTGCTGCATGAGAAAATGTCTTCATGTCTGAAATGACAATACAATTTTTTTTTTTTTTTTTTTTAATGAATCTATAATTTGAGAATTTAAAATATTTATTAAATTAAGGTTTAATTTAAAAGAAATGTTTACAAAAATGCAATTATCTCAAAATGTTGAAAGTGTTGAAGAGTTTGGTGAAAATAACTAAGAACAAAGAAGACACTGGATCCCAGTTTCCTAAAACTTAAAGTAAAAACTTAAAACATAATTCAAAGATTGGTGCTGACACTGTCAATGGTGACTGATTATAGGGTAAAATGACAGATTGATGCAAAGGATTTACTGTATTAGGCAAGGCAGTCCTTAAAACAAATCATGCATACACATTTGAGTTGCTTATTACCAATATGATGTGAGCACTTGTATGCGATTGCCTGAGCAAATAGCAATACTAATAAATAATCTCCTGTTGGTTAACTCATCTGTTTATACTACAGTCTGCTAGAAAAACAATGGGTCTCATTCACTAAGCATGCATACGCAGAAATTTGTGCGTGAAATGTTCTTACGACCGTTTTTAAGAACAAATCCCAATTAACCAACAGTATCGTAATAAAATGTATTCTAAATTTACTAAAAAAAATATGGGAGCAACTGAAACCACACGTATGCAAAAAGAATGTACTCTGTACGGCTTTATAATCATGTTAAGAAGTTATATTTCATTAGCCTGACGTCATCATACTCAATTCTAGTCAGAATATGAGTCTGATACTGCTCCATTGGGCTGTGATTATTGGGGCATGTTTCAAATGAACCAGAAAAGAAAATGCCTCTGCACTCAATTGGATAGATTTACAACCAATCAGAGCAACGGAGTAAGTGACGTATGTTGAGCGACGCATAGTAGTGGGAATTCAGATCATTTTACGGACTTGGATCTTTGAATCTCGTTCAGCAAAATGAACAAATCTTTTTTCAAGTCTTTTCATTCATTTCAGCAAAATATGATTAAAATGTCACATGTTAAATTCCCCAACACATCTAGTACTTATGCAAACGTTGATCACATTTGGAATAAAAAATAAATTATAAGCTAATGCAGCCAAGGCCAAACTTTAAGAAAGAAATGATTCATTAATTGCTTAGCTGGGTCTTCAGGCTATGCAGTCTGTTAGTTAACCTCACCTCCAAATACGAGTCATTCTTTCTTTTGTCACTTCACATTTAATCACGTCTGCTCCCTGGGAAGATTAGAACACCTCTCCTGTCTTGGGGTTTGAGTTGTTAGTTCCATCATCAGTGTCTGATCTGGGCCGTGACTGTCCCATATGCAATGCATGCAGTCCCGAAAACAGAATTGATTAGTTCACCTTTCGAGTCTTCTGGTTCGAGTCATTCGTTCACCAACTCACAGCCCCATCGGCTGAATGCAGAAGATCCTGTACAGAACCGATGGCATAGCGCATGCACGGTCAACACAAAATGAACGAATCGCTCTCTGAGACAACTCGTTGTTCCCGAGTCATATTTAAGATTAGTTCAAAAAGAACGAATCGCTCATGAATGACACAGCACTAAAGTTGTCAACAGAACTCAACTGCAAGCACTCTGGAAAAAGAGGAAGAAGATGATGAGTGTAAACTATCTTTGCCGGTGTTGTAAAAAGAATTTAAGGATACACAGAGTATTTACTAACATAATCATCATTTCTGAGAGAAATAGTAGAGGTGAATGCATATATGAACAAGTTCTCCATTTAGGATTAGAACAAATTCAACCCAAGCGCTCTTTGGTGACGTGCGTTATCTGTCCATCATCGTATAAAGCCCACACTGACAATTTAATTGGTCCGAACAGCTTCTGTTCGGGCATAGTTACTCCACAACGGATCAAGTCCAGACTGAACTTCCCGAAGTCAAATGTTGTGGGCGGGGCTAAGTTCAGCTGGCATCTAGGCCATCCTAATATTTCATCCTAACACAACTATAATTATATTAAAGTATGTTACATGAATTGTATATGTAATCCATATATAAACGTATATAATAAAATGTATAAATAATACAATCATATACAGTTAAAGAGTAAGAAATGCTGACTAACGCAGATATAGCTACGCTTATGTACAGCTGGCTAATAAGAGGTCTGTAGTCTGGGCCTGTATAAAAGGTGTTTTTGAGAACTGCAAGAGCGCATCTGTAAACAGCGGCAAGTTTGAGACTGACAAAGCCCTTATATGGAGATGGTCTGGGCGTGTTTTATGCAAATGACTATCCTCATGCTGATCTTTTAGAATACTTTGAACTCACTAACATCAGATTGAGGTTAAGAAAACAATTAATGTGTGTACGCATGTGTTGTGAATTAGGCAGAGATTTTTTGTGAGAAGTTCTCCTGTGTGTACAAATATGAAATAATCTGCGCAATTATTAGTGAATGAGACCCAGTGAGAGCAAATCAAATGCCCACTTGTATCCCAGTGTTATTTTAGTAGTATTTGTGTACTAGTTTCAAAATATAATTCCTTTGAAGTTTTGGTGCTTTATGAAGTTCTCCTGTGTGTACAAATATGAAATAATCTGCGCAATTATTAGTGAATGCGACCCAGTGAGAGCAAATCAAATGCCCACTTGTGTCCCAGCGTTATTTTAGTAGTATTTGTGTACTAGTTTCTAATATAATTCCTTTGAAGTTTTGGTGCTTTATGTAACGTTATGTAGTGTAATTGATAAATCCCGTTTGACATTTGTGTTGGCTACTATATACAGGCCACCAGGGCACAATACAGAATTTATCAAAGAATTTGCTGATTTTCTATCAGAGTTAGTACTGGCTGCAGATAAAGTACTAATTGTTGGTGATTTTAATATCCACATAGACTGATTAGATAGATTGGCATTTAGAGACATTCTAAACTCTACTGGAGGACCCACTCATCGCCGTAATCATACTTTAGACCTAATACTGTCACATGGTATAAATGTTGATACCGTTGAAATTCTGCAGCAGAGCGACGACATTTCAGATCATTACCTAGTATCTTGTATACTTAATTTAGCAAAGGCTGCAAAGCAGTCCCCTCGCTTCAAATATGGCAGGACTATCACTGCCGCCACTAAAGATTGCTTTGTAAATAATCTTCCTCATCAGTTTCATCTCCTCAGCATCCCAGATAGCTTAGAAGAACTCGGTGTAGCAAAAGAAACTACTGACTCTCTTTTTTCCAGCACTTTAGACACAGTTGCTCCACTGCGCTTAAAGAAGATTAAAGAAAATAGTCCAATGCCGTGGTAAAACAGCAGCCAGAAAAATGGAGCGCAGCTGGAAGAAAACAAAACTAGAGGTTTTTCGCAATTCGTGGAAAGAAAGCATGATCGCATACAGAAAGGCCGTAAATACTGCTAGATCTGCTTCTTAGAAGCAGAACAAACTCTCTTAGAAGAAAACAAACACAACCCTAGGTATTTATTCGATACAGTGGCTAAATTAACCAAAAATAAAGCTTTTGATGTTTGTAAACAGCACAGCACAGCAGTAATGACTTTATGAACTTCTTTATGTGTAAGATTGATAATATTAGGAAGAAAATTATAACCATGCAACAGTCTACTACAGTATCACACCAGACAGCATCGTTGTGTCACTGAGGAAAAATTACACTCATTCACTGCTATAGGAGAGGAAGAATTGGCTGAACTCGTTAAATCAAAATCAACAACATGCTCAACCCTCTACCGACTAGGCTATTAAAAGAAATGCTTCCAGAGGTCATAGATCCTCTTCTTAATATTATTAATTCATCCTTATCATTAGGATATGTACCGAAAACTTTTAAGTTGGCTATTATCAAACCACTTATTAAAAAAACGTAACTTGATCCTACAGAATTAGTCAATTACAGGCCAATTTCAAATCTACCCTTTCTGTCAAAAATACTAGAAAAGGCAGTCTCTTCACAATTATGTTCCTTTTTAGAAAGAAATGGTATCTGTGAGGATTTCCAGTCAGGATTTAGACCGTATTATAGTACTGAGACTGCACTCATCAGAGTTACAAATTAAATACTCTTATCATGCGATCATGGTTGTATCTCTCTATTAGTGTTACTCGATCTTAGCGCTACATTCAATACTATCAACCACAACATTCTTTTGAATAGACTTGAAAATTACATTGGTATTAATGGAATTGCATTGGCATGGTTTAAATCATACTTATCTGACCGCTATCAGTTTGTAGCAGCAAATGAAGAGATGTCACACCGATCACAAGTTCAGTATGGAGTACCGCAAGGCTCAGTGCTAGGACCGTTGCTTTTCACCCTGTACATGCTACCCTTGGGAGATATCATTAGGAAGCATGGCGTTAGTTTTCATTGTTATGCTGATGATACTCAGCTCTATATTTCTTCACGCCCTGACAAAACGTACCAATTCACAAGATTAACGGAATGCATAGCTGATATAAAAAATTGGATGACCAGTAATTTCCTGCAACTTAATTCAGAAAAAAAATAATTTTTAATTATTGGACAAAAAAGCTCCACAAGTAATACCCTAGAATACCATCAAACACTTGATGGCTGCTCTGTCAAGTCCTCGTCATCAGTTAGGAACCTGGGTGTGCTCTGTGATACCTTATCTGTAAAACTGCATTCTACCATCTTAAAAATATATCTAAATTATGGCGCATGCTTTCAATGCAAAATGCTGAACAGTTAATTCATGCGTTCACAACCTCAAGGCTAGATTATTGTAATGCTCTACTGGGTGGTTGCCCTGCTCGCTTAATAAACAAACTCCAGCTGGTCCAAAACGCAGCAGCTTGAGCTCTTACTAGAACCAGGAAGTATGACCATATTAGCCCGGTTCTGTCAACACTGCACTGGCTCCCTATTAAACATTGCATACATTTTTTAATCTTGTTTATTACTTACAAAGCACTAAATAGTTTAGCTCCCCAGTACTTGAGCAAGCTCTTAACGCATTATACTCCATCACGTCTATTGCGGTCTCAAAACTCTGGCCAGTTGATAACAACTGCAGGCGGTCGATCCTTTTCCTATTTAGCACCTAAACTCTGGAACAGTCTTCCTAGCATTGTTCGGGAAGCAGACACACTCTATCAGTTTAAATCTAGACTAAAAACGCATCTCTTTACTATGGCATACACATAGAACATTATCAATCTCTATTATTCAAATCAGTTAAATGATTGTTAGGCTGCATTAACTAGGTCAGCCGGAACCGGGAACACTTCACATAACACCTGATGTACTTGTTACATCATAAGAAGAATGGCATCT
Organism: Paracanthobrama guichenoti; assembly: GCA_018749465.1. NCBI lineage: Eukaryota > Metazoa > Chordata > Actinopteri > Cypriniformes > Gobionidae > Paracanthobrama > Paracanthobrama guichenoti. Next base: position 2,698,985 of record CM031959.1, read on the forward strand.
ACGCTAATGTTAGTCTCTCTGTTTATCCCAAAGTTTACTGCAGTCAGCCGGATCCAGGCCGTATCCAGATCAGATGGTGGACCTGCCCCTGGACATGACCAACACATCCCTGAAATGTCTGCAGAGAGCATGTCAATTAAACTCCCCCTGTAAAGGCCATATCGACACGACATCCTCATTAAACCCGTCTCTGGCATGCCGACTCCAATCTTTCGAACAATCTTACGAATATCTATTTACCTAATATGACTTAAGACCTGAAATGTTGTCTGAATTATAATCATACACTGTTTGTTCGTCGGCCAGAGGAGAACTGGCACCCCTGACTGAGCCCGGTTTCTCACAAGGTTTTTTTCTCCATTCTGGCCCTGAAGTTTTGGTTCCTTGCCACCATTGCCTTTGGCTTTTGGCTTGCTCAGTTGGGGACACCTAAATTTCAATTATATTACCGATCTGCCCGCATTGACACTATATGATAATTTAAATTAGCTGGATAACATCACTGTTTTCACCAGAGCGGCTATACAGCCGAATCAAATTCTGTTGCATTCTTTTCCTGTTTGGACTTGTAAAAAGCGCTATATAAATAAAGTGTAATAAAAAAATTAAAAAAATTATTTGATTTGATACAATTATAGTATGTATTAATATTTTTAATTACTTTTTATTTCATATTCATTTTAAGTTTATTTTAAGTTTTAATAGGTTTTTATGTGCTTTTGTTTTTTTCCCATTCACTTCCATTTATTTTTATTTCCATTTTAGTTTTATTAATTTTGGTACTTCAACTTATTTGAGGGTATGTTTAAATCACAACAATATACTAAAAACAGAAACATTTTTCCTTAGTTTTTTCACGTACAGGCAACAACATTGTCAAAACGATCCTGTTTACAGTTTGGCAAAAGCAACTAAAAATGCTGTATTATGCTGCCAGGCCAGTAGGTGGCGATGTCTTTTTTTAAAGAAACACTAAGCATATATAGACTGAACACGTAATAAGCATGCACATTAGGGTTGGGCGGTATATCGAATATCATATAAAATATTGTGAATATCGAATATTTCAAATTCAAGCATACTTTTCCAAAGAACGTTACCAGATAACGCAGATAGTGCAGAGGTCTGCTTCCACCGTTCACTAAACACTGGAAGCAGAAGAGTTAATTATAATAAGGTCAGAACTGCCTTAATTCTACGTGGCATTGATTCAACAAGGTGCTGAAAGCATTCTTTAGAAATGTTGGCCTATATTGATAGGATAGCATCTTGCAATTGATGGAGATTTGTGGGATGCACATCCAGGGCACGAAGCTCCCGTTCCACCACATCCCAAAGATGCTCTATTGGGTTGAGATCTGATGACTATGGGGGCCATTTTAGTACAGTGAACTCATTGTCATGTTCAAGAAACCAATTTGAAATGATTCGAGCTTTGTGACATAGTGCATTATCCTGCTGGAAGTAGCCATCAGAGAATGGGTACATGGTGGTCATAAAGGGATGGACATGGTCAGAAACAATGCTTTGTATTGCGAAATACTCAGACCGGCCCATATGGCACCAACAACCATGCCACGCTCAAAATTGCTTAAAATCACCTTTCTTTTCCATTCTGACATTCAGTTTGGAATTCAGGAGATTGTTTTGACCAGGACCACACCCCTAAATGCATTGAAGCAACTGCCATGTGATTGGTTGATTAGATAATTGCATTAATGAGAAACTGAACAGGTGTTCCTAATAATCCTTTAGGTGAGTGAATATATATATATATATATATATATGCAAAACAAGCGTGCATGAGAGAAAATTTCCCAGTGAAAGACGGTAGACGGTACTCTGGTGTACTTTGGACGGGAATGAGCGGTCTGAAAATAGCCCGGCCGCTCCCGACACAACTTGAACTTGAAGTGAACAAAACGTTCTCTAGTGGTGGCATTCACACAGTTCCCTGCCCTGAGCAACCTGGCAATATAAAGTTTAATTTCCCAATTTTAACTTGCATAAATGTATTTCTCAACCATTATCTCAAGAAGAGCAATCAGTTTGTCCAGTTTCTCTCCCTGCTCTTTCTTTCTTTTTTCTGCACTTTCTTTAAATACAAATTAGATCTGCGCGGGGCTATTTTTTCATCCCGCTCCCGCTATAATCCAGAGCCGCTCTGGGATGATCTATTTCGCTCCCTCCCGCTCGCGCTTAAAATTCACCCCGTGTTCTCCCGCTAGAATGCTTTTATTCCCGACCCGATGGATCCCACTTTCGAATTTAGATTTCGTTTCCAGAATATCTAATTTAAATGTCCCCTATAGAAAGAGAGAGACTGGGGATAACACATGTAAAATGTTGGCTATACAATCATCAATACTGAAAAATTATTTCATCAGTACTGTCAACACCGTAAAAATGTCACAGAGAAAAATAAGCTACGCCAAAATAAATTAACGAAAACCGTTGACTTCCTATATGTACTGCAAAATGAAGTCTTTTATATGAATGAGTAAATGAATGAATTAATGTCGCTCACTGACGGCGGTCCATTAGCGTAAGTCTCCTCCAAAACCCGGACTCAAAGGCTGAATGATATTCGCTCTAAACTCGTGGCTGGGATGCACAGAACATTTTTTCGATATATTCTTTTTTAAAACGTAGGCCTATTTATTTGTTTGTAATGCAAGTTATTTGTAAATGTAACAAAGTAGGCCTAACTGCTCCATTGTTCAATTTTTTTTTGTAGCCTATTAGATTTTTGTTACAGGCCTAATAGTACCTATATAGGCCTAAGTTAAAATGAAAATGTTCTATAGCCTATGTTTATTTTTGTAATGTAGGTCTGTTATCTGTAAATTAACCAAAGTAATGCTATACATCGTTTATTTTCGTTATGTAACTTGAAATGTGTAGGCTAAATAAAAGAGAAGTGATTGTTCTGTAGGCCTACATTGTTTATTTTTGTAATGCAAGTTATAATTTGTACATTAAACAAATTATTCTATACATTTATTTTATCATGCAAATTAAAATGTGTACATTAAAATAAATTGGTACATTACTTAAAGTACTTTTACAACTTTTTATACAATATAACTTAAGTTTAACATCAGAAACAACAGAAATGTAAATTAGCAGCTAAAAAGGAAGAAAACGTGTATGTACGGAGCTGTTGTCACACACCTGTTATAGGCCATTTAACGATGCTCGGTTCAGTGTTGCCAAGTCTGGAATCGCGCTACTTTTACACATCTGCTGTGCATCTGTGAGTTGTTTGTAGTCTGTAGTCTGTACACAGGTTTAAGTTGTTCTATCGCCTACCCCCCGCGTTTTGGCCGTGATTCCGCTACTTTTGATTAGCAATTGGAGGGGTTTTGTTGTGCAGACCTGGCAACCCTGTCCCTCGGTTCGCCCTTCGTGCCCTTCACTTTGGGACACAGCTTGTGTCTTGAAGCTTGGTTGTCCTGTTGGCTTTCTCACCCTCTCCAGCCCAAGGCTTGATGTTGTTGTTTTGTAACTGTACGTCTTCTTGATTAAACACTTATTATTTTTGAAAATTTGATTACGTGTATGCCCTCTCCATTCATGTTGCTGCTCCTTGAGTCAAGGGGTTGTAACAATTGACAATATCGAGATATACATTTAAAAAAATAAATTTTTTAGATATTGCCCAGCCCTAATGCATATGATGTCACTGTTTTCACAAATGTGACCCTGGACCACAAAACCAGTCATAAGTCGCACGGGTATTTTTGTGGCAATAGCCAACAACAGATTGTATGGGTCAAAATGATCGATTTTTCTTTTATGCCAAAAATCATTATGATATTAACTAAAGATCATGCTCCATAAAGATATTTTGTAAATGTCCTACCTTAAATATATCAAATGTATTATTATTAGTAATATGCATTGCTAAGGACTTCATTTTCACATCTTAAGAATTTTTTTCCACCCTCAGATTCAAATAGTTGTATCTTGGCCAAATATTGTCCTATTCTAGCTTTCAGATGATGTATAAATCTCAGTTTAAAAAAAAAAAAAAACATTTACCCATATGACTAGTTTTGTGGTCCAGAAATGTGTGTTTTTGTAGTTTACATGGAGACGATAACTGTATTGCTTTCAAAAAATTAAACCCATTTTCAATGTTCGTGTTTGCAGGAAAAACCTAAAATGCAGTTGTCATGTAAATGAATGGCCAAAATACATAAATAGCTTTCAGTTTTTAGTTGAAAACGGTTGCTGCATCCCAATTCGCATACTATCCATACTAAATAGTATTTGAAAATAGAATTAGTAACGTTATGTCCCAAATCGTAGCATGTAGAAAAGAGTATTCCAAAAATACCCGGATGGTCTATTGCCGGTCAGAATTCAAAGTATGGATCGATGCACACACTAACGACTGATATTGCCCACAACCCATTGTGAGTTGGACGAGGATTCGGTTAGAACTACAAACGTGGATAAAAACTACAAACATGACGGATGTGCAAGTCCAACGGTTAAGTAGAGAGGTTTAGATTAAGGGGCTTGAGTGATCAATTATCAGTATTTAACCTGACGAAAAAGATATTTATTTAGTGTTATCCACATTATATTTAACCTGCAGCAGCATTGTGAACTTTTGTAATGATACGTTAGGCCATTAACTTTTAAATGCATTATTATATTTAAATTGCAAACACATGAGGAGAGTCTCTGCATTAAAGGCCCACAAATGGCAGATCAACGTGCGGCTACATTTCTCTCTGATACAGTAGGAAGTTAAACTGAGGCCCCGTCCACACAAAGCCAGAGCTTTCTCTATCCAATCTTTTTTCCCCTCGTCTCAAGAAATATCTGTGTACACATGAGAGCACTGAAACCGACTCAAAACGATGTAGTATACATGCCAGACCATTATGAGGTGCTGTAATTCTACCACAGAAATACACTACAAACGGAGAAGAAGAGTTGTGGCTAGAAGAGGTACAGCAATGGTAGGCAAAATCTCACAATAAAATAACAATAAATAAATTTGATACATACCAGATGTGTTTTATTAATGCCTACACCATAAACCTACCCTTACAATAATGCAAATACAGTAATTAAATGATGCAATATTGATGTGCGCATGCCCAGTGCCCGTAGCTGTATCCCTCTCTAGTCTTTCCCCGTACGGGACGTGGTGTGATGACGTCACCGTTTCACAAAATATACGGATTGGCTGTACACACGAAAAACGCAAGGGTGTCATTTTCAGATTTATCCACTCTGGGACCTGGTTTTAAAAAATACCGGTTTCATGCTCCCAAAACGCTGTGGACGAAAAGCTGAAACGGTACAAAATTTTTACGTATACAGCTAAACGCATCTCCGTGTGGACGGGGCCTGAATGTGGAGGATTTTAACTGTGACATTGATTGACAGGGCAGTTTAAACGGTGACGGGATGCACGTAACTAAGCAACAGAGTCTTTTAAAGATGACAAAGTAGTATGTCCCAAAGCTTGTAAACTCTTTTGCTACACACTCAAAAGTATGTACTTTTTCTTCACAAAAAGAGTACATACTTTTAGGTCGTAGTATAAGTAGGAGAATTGGGACGCAGCAGGTGTTGTGTAAACATGTAAATATAATATTTATATTGTATTTTATTTTATCTTTCTTTTTTCAATTATTATAATTTTTTTTTTTTTTTAGCTAACAATAATAACACAGTTGCATCCAACTACTTGGATAATAATCGGGACCTCCCATCCACTGTGATTGAGTTTGTGGTAATGTTAGTCGACAGGTGGTTTATATGTGAGTGGCGTTTGACTAATAGGGCAGTGAGAAGACACTAGGAGGTCATGAGTCTTCATTCTTGGAATGGAAAATAGGTAAAGCCTGCCAGATGAGAACTGAAGCTCCAGCAGCTAGAGTACAAGCTGTCTACACTCTGAGGAGAATGAGACTAAGCACATGCAAACAGCTTCACACGACCTGGGGTTACCTCAGTCAATAAACATGCCACCTACAACTTGCTGATGATGACCGTATATGAATTTTCACTATACTTCCAAAAGTTTTTTATTGAAAAAAAAAAAAAAAAAAAAAAAATCCTATTTTCAGTCATCCATGAATATTACCCTAAAAGCCCCTTGATATGTTCCCTTGAGAGCAGAGCTCACCAGAGTGTAGACAAGTTTTCTCTAGAACATTTCCTGCATCTGACAGTGCTGTTCACTGCAGGCAGAGGTGTATAGCCGTCTCCTGCCTCGCTGTTTAGATTTCTGCTCCTGCTGGGACCATAGCAATAAGACAGATGATATAAGTGTCACTGTCTGTTTCAAACAGGATAAATCAAACAGAGATTTCTCCTTATGAGAGGCGTGAGGAAACACAGAGACAACGACGTGTGCCTACTTTCAGCTGCCTTCTGAATTGAGTGAAAATTTTCATATTTTCCATAATACATGTTAAGATTAAATGAACATTAAATTCAAACACTATGGTATTTTGCTCTGTATCAAGTATGAATAATTATTAATAACTGAGTTTCATTTTAACTAGGCCTGTCAATTTATTGGGTTAGTGCAAAAAAGGTGACGAAATGTATCTGCTGCATCTGCTGATCTTTATCTTTAATTGTGAGATTTTATCAGCAAATATAGATACATGCAATAAATTGTGATTTATTTGATTAACGTATTAAATATAATCCAATTAAAAAAATTTAATCTGTAGAAAAATGGAAGTTCATAGATATTTCCTTTAACCCTAAAACACAATATAATGCGTAATTCAAAATAAGGGGAAAAGACCTGTGAAAAATGAATATGGAACATGCCTTCATATTATCACAGAACATTGGGCTCTATTTTTACAGACTTTTTTTGTGTGCTCTAAGAGTTTCATCTATGGACAGAAACAAATAAAAATATACATTTTCTAAATAAGTATAATAATGTATATTAAAGTTATTATGAAATCCACTCTGAAGTGGATAGGCCGATTAATGCTAGCAGGAAACAACAACATCTGCCGTTCAGCATCTCAAGAAATGTCAAGTGTCTGATGGAAATCACCACATTGAAAAGTCCAAAAATAATAGCATTTTTATAACTGTGCACAAACTCGCACTGTCACACCTACACAAACAACAATGATCAAAGTGTGTCTACAACACGGTTACTTCCACAAACCTTGAATCTGTTCAGGCATTTCACCCGTTGAATTTATTCTCCTTCCCCTGAATGTGGTTGTCAGAATGACAGACTGTTGACAGCCCTAAATAAACGGCACATAAAAATGTGGAACAGGCTCTGTCTGCTTACTCACAGTCCAGGTCCCACAAGCTGCTCTCAGTACAAGGCCAGCACTCAGAAATCATTACGTGCTGAATGCTGCAATGCGTTTGGGTTAATGACAATTTTATGCAAGAAAGACAGAGACATCTCATAATATGAAAAAACTTAAAGCCCTATATGTCATTGACCATCTAAGCCATATATCATTTGTTTCTCGGCGAGTCATGCATAAGAGGTTTTGCAAGTCTGACATCTGATTCAGACATGAGGTAATACTACAGCAATACCTTCGCAGTCACTGATGAGATGACATCACATTACTAATGCAAAATCAGCACTTGGGTGTTTTTTTAAATGCCCCGGAAAGTACATTCATCAGCTTAATAAATAAGCAGTCATTGAATAAAGCTCAGAACTTTGCACAGATGTGGTTAGTAAGCAGTTTCATCACACTAGTATCTTGCACCATAATAAATACTGTGTAGGTCTATTTTGACATTTTTCATAGTGTAATGCATTGCCCTTAAGGCTTCCTTTGTAAGTGCATTACTGTACATGCCATTTTTACAAACTGAGGGATGTCAAAATTGTTTTCTAAAATACTTGACAGCATGGCACAGATGCTGTTGAAAGAGCCTATTAACCCCAAAACAACCCTTTAAGACGTGCTTCTGTTATTTCAGAGAGCTGAATCCTTTATTTGCCCCAATCAATGATCTGGGGAAATCTGCAGAGTTACATCACCCATTACTGTGTTTATTGAAGATACTGACGATAATGAATAGAGCAGAATCCATGTGTGAAAAGCATGTCTTTTAAATAATGTTCATAAAACTAAATGAATTTAAATGAATCCTCTCACATCTCTACATCTTACCAATGACCTTAACGGTAAACTCCTGACCACTACAAATCAAGCTCCAGTAATTAGAGTTAACTCACAATGGGGTATGTGTGTGTCCTTAATAAACTCTAAGTGGATTGGACAGATAGTTTACTCCATACTGTGAGACCTCAGGGGTTATGAGAGCAACCAGAGGAAGGAATGAAGGGGAAATTTTCAGGAAAAACTCATCTATCCATTCACTGGGAAATCTAATGATTTATGATTCTTGGGGTTGCTGGCTACCAAGCGCTTTTTAAGTCACTTACTGTTTCGCATGAAACAAATCAATCCCTGGATCAAACGTCCAATCAATCATTGTTCAGGCACAAGCTATTTGATCAATATGTCAGTCAAATCCACTATATTATTGCTCAGAAGTGTTGCTAGTCATGTCTTGGATGCACAGATGAAAACACAAAGAGGCTAAAACACTATTTAAATTGTATAGCAAAGTGGCATTTAAAGACATAGAAAGTTCTGTCATGAAACTCTAGATGACGCAAGCTGATAGGTCCTTATCTCAATCTGCTGCAATCACATTGTTCTCTGTAGGGCACATCTGATTCGTTTCTACTGTATCAGTAGCCAATGAGATTTTTCAAATATTTGGTTGGTCAGCATTGTTGTAGCAGTGCAGCACACTTTCAGAAACACTCCACCTTCCCCAGCGCCACCTGTATACATCTGCTACGAGTAATTCATGTAAGCTCTATTGTACAGCAGCAGCATGTCTTGCCCCAGCAGCGTGTTACGTATGTATTTGTACTAGCAAGTTCCATACTCCACGAGAGTTGTCATAACAGGAATGTACTTCCCCCCTTTGAAAAGTCATTTATGCGCAAGTAATTTATTTGGTCAAAATACATTGATATTGTTAAATATGATTACAATTAAAAATGACCTTTTTGTATTTAAAATATTTTAATATGTAAATGTATTCCCGTGACTAGAGCCATTACCTTAGTCTTGTGTCTACTATAGTCTTACTCTAATCAGTGTCACATGCTGATTTGATGCTCAAGAAACGTTTGAAAAAAATTATTTCAAAATGTTGAAAAAAAAGTTGTGCTGCTAAATATTTGAGGAAACTGTAATACATTTTTCCAGGATTCTTTGATGAACAGAAAGTTCAAAAGAACAGCATTTATTTGAAATGGAAATCTTCTGTAACATTATAAAAGACTTTACTGTCTCTTTTGACCAATTGAATGCATCCATGCTGAATAAAAGTTATTGATTTTGTTGTTTAAAAAACAAAACAAAATAAAAACGAACTGACCCCAACTTTTGAATGGTATGCATTTACATATGGGAGGTGGTTGTTAATGCAGAGAATGGAAAAACTACATACATACAAAAAAAAAAAAAATAACCAAATAATGATAACCAAAGGTTTCTTTATTTGTTTGATATAAGGTGTTTTCCTGTGATGACTAAAAGCAAAGTCTTGGAATGACCTATGATGGGAAAGTGTTCATTAGTACTTTAAACATGTAGGGAGAAAGTATATACACAGACATGAGAGCGTGACAGTGTGTAATAGAGAAGGCTACTAATGTCTGCCAGGATGATATTTGCTAGACTGTATTAACTTTGAGCCAAAGCTCTCAGACGTAAACGGTTTCTGGCACTAATTAAAGTGTGTGTCATGCCTCACTGAACCACAAACTCAGTGTGTGTGTGTGTGTGTGTGTGTGTGTGTGCGTGCGCGCACGTGTATGTGCGTGTGTGGATCTATAGGTATGTGCCTCAATATATGAGCTAAACCAACAATCATCAAAACATTCATTGCTGTGGTCAGAATATACATGACAGGAAACTTCTGTTCTTTGTCACATATTTTCACACTAGGAGGTCGTTTAAAGGGATAGCTCATTCAAAAAAAAAAAAAAAAAAAAATTCTGAAATACTATAGCTGAAGCAAAAGGATGTAAAAGCACCATTAAAGTATCATAAAAGTAGTCCATATGACTTATGCCTTCTGATGTCATATGATAACTTTGTGTGAGAAACAGACCAAAATGCAAGTCACTATTGAATGATAATCTTCCCCTTCAGCGAGCTGTTAACTGCTGTGTCCGGGTTCATTGAATCAGATTGGATGCGTCTAATCCTTGAATGAATCATTCAGCTCAGTTTTGTTAACTGCATCAATGCATTCATTGAAACAATCTGATTAATAATAACTGATCTGATTAACATCACTACTCTTTCACTTATCATGAAAGAGGATGTCCAGATTTTCAATAACACATTTTTTCACAAAAAAACTACAGGTGCTTTTGTGACCTTTTTGAAGCCTAAAATATTCATAATATCTTAGTGTACGCGAACAAAAACGGTTAAAAAGAAAAGAAAATGCATATAAAGATGATTAAATTACGACAGCATTTTTCATTTTTGACCCTTTAAACATGTAATTTCAAGCTCATATTAGTTAAATACACAAGCATGTAAACAAAAATAAATGCCACAAAATACTGACGCACAACTAATTTCGGTCCCAGAACCTTATAGTGCCCCACTTTTACAAACATAACTGTACTTTGTATATCATATCAGGCTGATATCCCAAAACTAGCAAACATTTGATAAAGTAATGCCTTTAATCTGAATATTTAGATGTTTAGAAGATGATATAAGGCTAATAAAACACAGATAAATCAAAAAAAGATAATTATTTAGTGACCTGTGTTGAAGCTTTAACTAAACAAACAAATCACTCAACAAGTGGACAGACACAGGATTTTCTCACAGCATGTAATAATCCATAATCCTGCAACATTGCACAGAAAAAGTTTGTTCATGTATATTTATGTGTATGAAGCAATTACACAGTGACCTGTGCAAATATGCAGAACTAAGTGAATTATGACGTTGAAGACCTGCATTGCATTAGTGTCTAATGTTTACTGTGAATGTAGTTTCAAAAACCTCCACCACAAATATGAAGAGAAAATGTAATTTCTGCTCTTCATTCTGTTCATATATTTCTGGTATGAAAGGTAAAATTAAGCTTTTTGAAATTAAACAAATTTTGCTCTGTTCATCACAGAAAGCTTATGACTTCAGAAGAGTTGGAATAGGAGTCAAATTTTACAACTTTTATTGTGACCTTTTTAAAACCAAAAATCTTCAGAATCTATAAATTAAACTCCTGGTCAGGATAGAGCAACATTTGGGATTGTATCATAAGACTTTAATAAAGGCCACAATAAACAGCCAATATTTATTTTTTATGACCATTTTTCACCTTCTCTCTGGCTCTTGGAATTCAATAGCTGTCACATGCAAAATGGGCAACATCACTATGCTCCGGTACCCACACATCGGCGTGTGGGTTTTCTGTTGTGTTAAATATAGTTTTTAACTCCCCCATCCTTGAAAAACTGTTTTGTTTTTTTTAAACAAAATTTGCATTAAATTGTGACAGGGTCACAACGCAATGTGTGCTGAAACGCACCAAATAAGTGGTTAAGATCGAACTGAAATGATAATGTGCAGCACAGTAATAATAGTGCTGCTTTCTTCATATTACCTCACTGGGTGAGTGGCATGTTTCTTATCAGCCAATAGTCATGCTATACCTTGTGCTGATGCATTCATCTGTATGAAATCACAAAGTTGCAGAAGTTTTGTAATATAATATCAATTCACTCCTTTATACTGCAAGATTCCTCTGAATACTCCTTTATATGGAGAGAATGAATCTTTGTGAAGCACCACGTTCCTCACTGACACACTTGAGAACATGCTGCTCTGTGCGGTCTCTGAGAAAAAAAACAAAACAAAAAAAAGTTGTGTTGACTCTGGATCGAGTTAAGACAGCAGGACCCTCAAACTAATTAAGCAAGCATCTGATCACAGAGGGAACAGTGGAGAAGAGAGATAAATTAAAACAAAGAGACAAAACAAAAGAAACAAGATACATAGATAAGAAAAATGTGTTAGGCAGAGAGAGAGAGAGAGAGAGAGAGAGAGAGAGAGAGAGAGAGAGAAAGAAAATCAGTCATCTGGTGCAGACAGGTTTGACTTTGATTGACAACTATTAAAGCAGATTCCTTCTTATATCCAGCAGAGACATACTTGTACTTCACAGACATGATGTGTGTCATCTTGGCTTGTCCTAAACAAAAAAACAAAAAACAAAAAAAAAAGTATTTTGTTTTGTTTCCCATTAAAATATCTAAACATCCTTAAAACAATATATACAGTATTTACCTTGTATATTTACAAAACTGATTAAGATATTCAGAGAAAATATCTTAAATTAAGTTCCCTTTCAGTCGGTCACATTCAACGTACGTCACCAACGAATTGGGATCACTTCAGGGAGCCCCCTATCAGCTTCGAGATATAGAGAACAGGCCAATGAGAATTGGCGTGCGAGATTTGCATCTCGCGCTCCGCCCCGCAGCGTGGGTATAAGCGGAAGCGAAATGCAGCGCACCATTGTCATTCACTTCAGAGCCGAACGGTGTTGATGAAGCACAAGACCTGCCTGTCAGCAGAAAGAGAGAAAGAGAGTGAGAGAGAGAGAGAGAGAGAGACGCCCTTGTGTTGGTGAAACGACACAAGCAGCACGACCGCGTGCTCACCGCTGCCTAGAGTAAACAAACTGCTGTTCTCACAGCAAATCTGAAAAGTTGGTACATGGTATGTTTGTTTGAGTGAGTGCACACACAGGCTGCACCCTTCCCCTGTGTGTTGCAGCGGTCTTTCCCTGGGTGCTTCAGCACTTCTAAAAGGGCGTTTCCTCACAAAAAGAGCAACACGAGTGTGAGACTGCGTCTTTTTCAAGATGTCATTCCACCCGTGCGTTTCTGGATGCGGTCGTTCCCTGTCGCCCGCTGACGGTCATAATCGCTGTATCACGTGCCTGGGCATTCAGCACGCTGAGGCGGCTTTTGTGGATAGTTTGTGTTCTCACTGCGGGAACATGACTATTGCGGCGCTTAGGTCGAGATTCGCCTACCTCCGGGAAGGTGGAGTCCCCCTACCCATACCTCAATCTAGTGCTATTCCCAGGAATAGACCTACTTCGACGGATGGCCGGGGTGACCTGAGGATTACGTTTAGGGCAAACCCGCCAAGCCTACCTCCGCAGGCCCCTAATCCCTCCCAAGCGCCACTACCGGTTGAGCTCCCGGAGGAAGCTGGCTGCTGGCTCCGCCCACGGACGCCCAGTAGTGACTTTTGGGGCTCTGGCAGACGAACAGATGTCGATCGCTGCAACGGAGGGGGAGTTCCAGTCCTCGGAGGATGAAGATTCGGCTGCACTGCCTCCCTCTGGGAGAGTGGCAGCGGTCGAGTCGGACCCCGAGTTGATGGCTATGCTTTCCCGGGCCACCGAAAAGGTTGGGCTTGAGTGGATCCCTCCACCACGTCCTGAACCTTCTAAGTTGTATGACTGGTTTCTCGGGGGGGTCGCGCTGGTTCTCAGCGTCCCACCCCGGTACCTTTCTTCCCGGAGGAGCATGAGGAGCTCACCAGGTCGTGGACAACACCCTTTAGAGCCAAAAACAGACCCGGTGGCTCCTCCCTCCTCACTACCCTTGACGACGGGCAAGCCAGGGGGTACGTGGGAATCCTGCCGGTGGAGCGGACCGTCGCAAAGCAACTGTGTCCTCTGGGAGCTCCGGACAGCGACGGACCTCGCCCTCCAGCGACAAAAGTCACCACCCATTCCATTGGCCAGGCGATGTCCACTCTGGTGGTCCAGGAACGGCATCTCTGGCTCAACCGCGGTCGAGAGCTTTGCCCTGCAGTTCTCGGCTGCCCAAAAGTAGACGGAGGTCATCAAACACATCCTGCCCCGGCAGCCAGCTGCTGCCTCCATCCCGCCGCCGGCCGCAGCACCTCCGCCTGCTCGTCGTCGAGGACGTCCGCCCGCTGCCACCCCCGCTCCCGCCCCAGCCCAGCAGCAGCCTCCACCCAGGCGTCGGTGGAAGGACGTCCAGCCCACTCAGGCCGCTGCCAAGCCAGGTGGCAAGCGCCGTCGTAAGAGACCCTGAGACGGGCCACCCAGAGATAGAAGAGACTGCTATTCAGGAGATGGCTGCAGCACCACTCCTTCCGCCGGAGGAGGGCCGGGGGAAAATTCTAATTTGTCATCTTATTTCTGCCCAAATTCTCGACAAAAGAAAAGTTTCCAAAATCTCTGGATGCCAAGAAAGTGCGCTTGGCGGTGTTCGATGCTCCCATGCCATGTCACCCTCAGGCACCTCTCCAATCGCCAGCAGGGGGTGCCGGCTGTGTTTGGGACGCACACAAGCGGCCTCCCCACACTTGCGCGCCCCCTCAGCGGAAGCAGGTAAGTGTTGCACAGCACACTCAGACCCTACTTCGGGTCACTACCATGCCGTCCGAGTCGGGTCCCTGCATGCCGCTTCGCTGCCCCGCTGCGGGTACGTCTGTGGTGCCGTTGGTCCCGCTTGCACGGTCTCTGGGAGCCTGGCTAGCGCTTCCCAGCCCGTCTCGCTGGCTCATCCGTACCATCAGACTCGGCTACGTGATTCAGTTCGCCCAGCGTTCCCCCAAGTTCAGGGCCATTCACTTCACCTCTGTGTTGAAGGAGAATGCCCCTGTGCTTCAGGCGGAGATCGCAGTCTTACTGGCGAAGGACGCGATAAAGCCGGTCCCTCCATCCGATATGAAGACCGGCTTCTACAGCCCGTACTTCATTGTGCCCAAGAAAGGCAGCGGGTTATGGCCGATCTTGGATCTGCGATTTCTGAACCGGTCCCTTCACAGGCTGCCATTCAGAATGCTAACGCAGAAACGCATCTTCAGGTGTGTCTGTCCCCAGGATTGGTTTGCAGCGATCGACCTGAAGGATTCTCCCTCGACGATTCTCCCTCGACACAGACCGTTCCTACGCTTTGCATTTGACGGACGTGCATATCAGTACAAAGTCCCGGGCTGGCCCGAAGCATGGTGTTCGCATCCTCAACTACCTCGACAACTGGCTGATCCTTGCCCAGTCGCGAGCAGTTGTGCGAACACAGGGACATGGTGCTCAGTCACCTCTGCCAGTTGGGGCTTCGGGTCAACTGGGAGAAAAGCAAACTCTTTTCTCGGGATGGAGATAGATTTGGTCATCCTGACAGTGCGCCTCACCGAGGAGCGCGTCCAGTCAGTGTTAAACTGCGTGAATTCATTCAAATGCAGGACAGCGGTACCACTGAAATATTTTCAGAGGCTCCTGGGGCATATGGCATCTGCAGCCGCAGTAACGCCATTGGGATTGCTTCATATGAGACCACTTCAGCGCTGGCTACACGACCGAGTCCCGAGATGGGTGTGACACAGCGGAACCCTCCACGTCCAAGTGACTCCGAGGTGCCGCCAAACCTTCAGCCTGTGGTTGGACCCTTCATTTCTACGGGCAGGAGTGCCTCTAGAACACGTGTCCAGGCATGCTATTGTCTCCATGGATGCCTCATCCACCAGCTGGGGTGTCACGTACAATGGGCTTGCAGTTTCGGGTCTATGGACGGGGCCCCAACTGCAATGGCATATCAATTGCCTGGAGTTGTTAGCAGTTCGTCTTGCACTCAGCCGCTTCAAAACGCCGCTCAGAGGCAAGCACATTCTGGTCCATACGGACAACACTGCGGCCATTGTGTACATCAACAAACTGGGTGGTCTACGCTCCTGTCACATGTCACAACTCGCCCGCCATCTCCTCCTATGGAGTCAGAAGCATCTGAGCTCGCTTCGTGCCATTCACATTCCGGGCCTGCTCAATCGTGTGGCCAACGATCTCTCACGACAGCCAGTGCTCCCGGGAGAGTGGAGACTCCATCCCCAGGTGGTCCAGCTGATTTGGAGTTGCTTCGGGACCACACAGGTAGACCTGTTTGCCACCCCAGACACCACCCATTGCCAGTTGTTTTATTCTCTGACCGAGGGGACCCTCGGCTCGGATGCTCTGGCACACAGCTGGCCCCGGGGCCTACGCAAGTAAGCGTTTCCCCCAGTGAGCCTTCTCGCACAGACTGCAATGGTTTTGATGACCTTCTGTGCAAGGTCAGGGAGGACAAGGAGCAAGTCCCGTTGGTCGCTCCGTATTGGCCCAACAGGACTTGGTTCCCAGAACTAGTGCTCCTCGCAACAGCACCTCCTTGGCCCATTCCTCTGACTCAGAGACGGGCACCCTCTGGCACCCGCGTCCGGACCTTTTGTCTGTCTCCCTGTCTAGTCCCTGAACGGGACACGGAGGTTCTAGGTGGTTTGCCACAGGCTATGGTAGACACCATCACTTCCGCTAGAGCGCCCTGTACGAGGTACCTCTATGCGTTGAAGTGGAACCTGTTCGTGGAATGGTGCTCTTCTCGCCGAGAAGACCCCCGAAGGTGTTCGATCAGTTCTGTGCTTTCCTTTCTACAAGACGGGTTGGAGCGAAGGTTGTCTTCCTCCACCCTCAAAGTTTATGTTGTCGCTATCGCTGCTAATTATGATTTGGTAAGTGGAAAGTCCTTAGGGAAGCATGATCTGATCGTCAGGTTCCTGAGGGGAGCGAGGAGACTAAATCCGCCTTGTCCTCCCCTCTATACCCTCTTGGGACCTGTCTCTGGTGCTGACCGCACTGCAGAGACCTCCCTTCGAGCCTTTGCAGTCAGCAGAGTTAAAAATTCTGTCTCTGAAGACAGTACTCCTGACTGCATTGGCCTCCATCAAGAGGGTAGGGGACCTGCAGGCATTTCCGGTCGACGGATCGTACCTGGAATTCGGGCCTGGTAACTCTCACATAATCCTGAGACCCCGGCCTGGATATGTGCCCAAGGTTCCCACCACTCCCTTCCAGGACCAGGTGGTGAGCCTGCAAGTGCTGCCCTCGGAGGAGGCAGACCCAGCCCTAGCTTTTCTCTGTCCTGTCCGCACCTTACGTGGACAGAACGCAAAGCTTCAGGACCTCAGAGCAGCACTTCGTCTGTTACGGAGGCCAGCAGAAGGGAAAGGCTGTCTCCAAGCAGAGGATGGCCCACTGGATAGTGGATGCCATCGTCTTGGCATATGAAGCCCAAGACGTGCCCTGCCCACTCAGGTTAAGACCCCACTCCACCAGGGGTGTAGCTTCTTCCTGGGCACTGGCCCGTGGCGCCTCGCTGACAAATATTTGTAGAGCTGCGGGCTGGGCGACACCCAACACGTTCGCTAGATTCTATAGCCTATGTGTAGAGCCGGTATCTTCCTGTGTGCTCACTTCCCATAGTCAGTAACACCGAAGTGCCCGTTCTAAGTGTCGGCTTGCTGCGCCATTCCCTTCCCCATGGAACGGATACGTGCGCTTATACTCTCCAGTTGAGTTCCTCAGAATGGTGAAGCCTGTCGAGTCCTCCGCAACCCGCAGCAGTCGGACATGGCGGAGCGTTCAACGCCAGGTCTAACACTCGTGGAACTTGTGTTAGGCTTTGTTCCTTATGTTGTGACCCCCACGGCGGTCCCATATGTGTATTCTCCACGGTACGGCTTCCTACGGCGAGCCCGTGTCTTTGCACAAGCTCTCTGCCGTCTCAGAATGGTGTTGCTCCCCCGCCTAAAATGGCCGGGGCCACCCCTGGGACTTCCGTATGTTGCACTGCCCACGGCCAGTCCATACGTGTATTCTCCACATGGTAACTCCCTCCGGGCACGATGTGGCTTCCGCAGCAGCCCCCCGGGGCACGCTTTCCCACCGTTATCCAATAATCTGCTGAGTGGGTCTTGCGGAACAGCAGCACTGACTCTCCCTGTGTGAATTTCCCCGCCCGGAACAGACGGGGTCTGAGGGGGTCTGAGGGGCTCTTGCGGGGCACTGGAAGTGGTAGTAACTGTGGCATTTTCCAAAGGGATCCCAATTTGTGACCGACTGAAAGGTAATGTCTTGGTTACGTATGGTAACCCTTGTTCCCTGAAGGAGGGAACGGAGACGTACGTCCCGTCGCCACAGTTGCTGTACCATCACTGCAGGCCGAGTCAATAGTTCGGCTCCTCAGTGAAAAACAAAGGTGCGCTGCATTTCGCTTCCGCTTATACCCGTGCTGCGGGGTGGAAAGCGAGATGCAAATCTCGCAATCAAATTCTCATTGGCCTGTTCTCTATATCTCGAAGCTGATATATTCTCGATCTATAAATGTTAGAAAGTCATGCAAATGTGTCCATTTTGCGGTCAGGGGAGGACGAGTCTTCTGCAAGTGAATCTCTGCTAAAATTCAGGCTTCCGTGAACGAGTGCCGCCACGCGCATGCGCGGCAAACAGACAGAGCATAAAAGTATTGGGTGCATCTCAATCAGCTCCTTAGTTCAGTAGTCAGGGCACTGATCAGGACGTAAGTCAATGGGCTGACTCCCTGATCAGTGCCCTGACTACTGAACTAGGGAGCTGATTGAGACACATATTTCTAAAATATTTGTTGTCGGTCAATAAATGTGCCATATGTATGGAAGCCCGTTTCCGCCACTAAATAAAAAAATAAAGAGTAATTGTGACTTTTTTTCCCCCTCACAATTGCGAGTTATAAAGTCAGAATTCTGAGACATAAACTCGCAAAATGCGTAATATAAAGTCAGAATTCTGACTTTTTCTCACTTTATATCACGCATTTTGCAAGTTTATGTCTCAGAATTCTGACTTTATAAAATTTAATGGCAGAAATGGGCTTCCATATATATGGAATTTTAAACCTACAAGTAAGTATATTTTTATGAAAGTGAACATTACAATGGGGTAATCAAATATAGGCTAATATGTTTTTGTTTTTATTTTCATTTTTAGTTTAGTGAATTATTAATTTAGTTTTTAGATTGTAAACCCCCTTTTTGCACATAATATATTGCATACACATTCACGTATTTGTTTATAACCTTCAATATCAACATTGTTTTTAGGACATCACTGGCCAGGATGTGAAATATTATTAAAATAAATACAGATTTTTTTTTTTTTTTTTTTTTTTTATCCAAATAGAAAAACGTAGAAAATACAGGGATATATACCATGTAAAAATACTGAAATATGATTTTTTGGCCTTATCGCCCAGCCCTATTGTGTTCCGAAGATGAACGAAGGTCTTACAGGTTTGGAACAACATGAGGGTGAGTAATTAATTATAGAATTTTCATTTTTGGGTGAACTATCCCTTTAAAGATGTCTAGATTATTGTACTGGAAAACAAGACAAAATACTGATTTACATCTATATTTTGTTTGTTGTATTTTCAATAAGAGATGTGGATTCTGAAATATATATTAAAAAAAATGTGCAGCATAACAGAAAACAAATTGTATTGCTGTAAAGTGTTGTAAAAACACTTTTTTGCTTGCTTGAAACAAGCCTTCAAAGTCACAGTAGCGTAATAATTGCATCAAAGCTGCATTCAACTCAATCTTTGTTTCAGGGTTTTTGCCCCATATTTTTCAGGCTAACTCTGCTTACTTAAACCCTCCACCGAGGCCTAGACTAAATCTTTGTGTTGTGTTTTCCTTGCGTCGTCTTGAAGCAGAACGAAAGTCTAATTTGCTCGAGATGGTTGTGGTCTGCTGGAGACAGCACTAAATGAATGGCTCATTAACTCCTGCATAAGCACTCAGCGAGCTTGTGATGGTGGAAAATGAATTTATGCAGTCTTCTGCCAGACATAACATCAAACTCATTGCAAACTGGGGAAAATCATAAGGGGGAAGGGGGGAGAGAGAAAGAGAGGGAAAGAGACTGTAAGTGGAAAGACTGACCTAAGAGTCTTGCCTCAAATTAGAAAGTGACATTCTTAAAACACACTGAAATGTAAGTCACAGATGCCCTGGTCATGGTGTCCAGCATCAACAGCAAAAATGGACCACTCATTCTTCTTTCGGACAGATGAATCGGCCTGCGGTTCCCCTCGAGCCCACTCTGAGAGGTGCGTGGTGTCATGAGGGAGTTGATGTAACCAGAATGAACTTTACAGCACATTAGCTGAGGTCTGGCCACTAAAGCAAGTTTCTAGCTTAGTTAGCAGCGCTCTGGAGCTGAGCGATGCATTTCGTACATTGGATCTGAGGTTAATTACCTGGCAAATAACATTTAGTCACGGTTTATTAATTTTGGAATTATATATAATCCGTTTTGGAAATTGAGCTGAAATAATGCCTCATTGTCAACAAAAAAAAAAAAGGGGAAAAAATTTGTTGATAATTGTTGAAAACCTTTTTTAAGCCAAATTTAAAGTAACTAACGATTAAAGATGATTCACGGTTAGCCAGAATTATATAATTACAGTACAATAAAAGAATCAGTTTTTAATTATTACATGTATTTATTCAGTGTTGAATTAAGTGAAGAGAACGGTTGAAGAAATAATGTTGTATTCTTGTTTTATAAAGAGTAATAATAACACGGCTATGTCTTAATCCTCATATATTTGATAAAATCTTTCATCAAAACTTTGAAAGACGATTTACTTGATCAAGAATGAACAGCCAATGTGAATTTAAACTCGCGAATCTCATTTAGAAATATGTATATTAATAAAACTCAATCTTCCAGTAGATTCTCAACTGTGATCAGATGCAAGGATCGTACCATTTATATTCAAGAAAACAAATTCACAATTCATTTTGACTGTATTTGTAAATCCTGATGTTTTGCGTCACGATTATTAAAAAGAAATGGCTCAATGAATTGTGAAATCGTTTGTGAATAAATCTAAATTTAAATTTAGGTTGTTTTGAAATGTAGTGTTTTACATTCTGTCAGCTCTGCAAGTCGTATTATGCAATCACTTGAATAGTACAAATAGCTGAATAGGGCCACTGATAACCTCAAGCAATGCAATGCAGTAACAAACTATACAACAGAACTAAAATGGACAGAAGGTTTATAGAGAGGTGTGGGGGTTTGCAAAGGTCTGTGAAATATATGGTGTTGAATTGGTTAAAACTCCCACTGTGCCAACATTATGTGTGTTCATTTGGGGTTATCATGTCTGAACACTTCAATCACTCCATGTTTGTTCATCTCAGTGAGTAGGGGGAGGTGAGAAGAGTTGGTGAATAATGGCACAGCATACATTAAGATGAAGATTAAGACTTGAGTCCAAAGATAAAATCATGGAGAGAGAGAGAGAGAGAGAGAGAGAGAGAGAGAGAGAGAGAGAGAGAGAGAGAGAGAGAGAGAGAGAGCAGACTGACCCAGATTGATTAACTGGAAAGTTGTGTTTTGTTTTAATGACCTTAATAGATCTTTCACTAATGATGTGGCAGGGAGATAGTCCAGAGGAAATACGTGTACGCGAACCGCATCCAGTATGAACAAATCAAGAATGAACTGTTGCTGGAGATCTCGGCCAATATAACAGATCTTACATTCTAGAACTCAACTGAAATAATGATTTTCTTTGATCTTATTTACCATGTTTCCATTGGAACAACTCACTCAAGCCAGTCTGGGTTTTGATTGTATCCGATTCAAAACAGGATGCTCTAAAATGAGAATTTGACTCTAAAACTAGACTCTCTATAATTCTTTACTATTTTGTCTAGTAAAAAATTAAACAATACACTATTATACTGTGTATAATTATTATGATATACACTCACCTAAAGGATTATTAGGAACACCATACTAATACTGTGTTTGACCCCCTTTTGCCTTCAGAACTGCCTTAATTCTATGTGGCATTGGTTCAACAAGGTGCTGAAAGCATTCTTTAGAAATGTTGGCCCATATTGATAGGATAGCATCTTGCAGTTGATGGAGATTTGTGGGATGCACATCCAGGGCACGAAGCTCCCGTTCCACCACATCCCAAAGATGCTCAATTGGGTTGAGATCTGGTGACTGTGGGGGCAATTTTAGTACAGTGAACTCATTGTCATGTTCAAGAAACCAATTTGAATTGATTTGAGCTTTGTGACATGGTGCATTATCCTGCTGGAAGTAGCCATCAGAGAAGTTGAAGTTGAAGTTGAAGTTGAAGTTTATTCGTCATTACACATGTACAAGTACAGTATAACGAAATGAAGTTTGGAGCAAGCCTCCGGGCCGCAGCCGATTATTCAGGCGCCGCCCTTTTTTTTTTTTTTTTTTTTTTTTTTTTTTTTTTTTGAAGTATTTTATTTATGTATTTAAGTTTTTAAGAATGGGTACATGGTGGTCATAAAGGGATGGACATGGTCAGAAACAATGCTCAGGTAGGCTGTGGCATTTAAACGATGCCCAATTGCCACTAAGGGGCCTAAAGTGTGCCAAGAAAACATCCCCCAAACCATTACACCACCACCACCAGCCTGCGCAGTGGTAACAAGGCATGATGGATCCATGTTCTCATTCTGTTTACACCAAATTCTGACTCTACCATCTGAATGTCTCAACAGAAATCGAGACTCATCAGACCAGGCAACATTTTTCCAGTCTTCAACTGTCCAATTTTGGTGAGCTTGTGCAAATTGTAGCCTCTTTTTCCTATTTGTAGTGGAGATGAGTGGTACCCGGTGGGGTCTTCTGCTGTTGTAGCCCACCCGCCTCAAGGTTGTGCGTGTTGTGGCTTCACAAATGCTTTGCTGCATACCTCGGTTGTAATGAGTGGTTATTTCAGTTAAAGTTGCTCTTCTATCAGCTTGAATCAGTCGGCCCATTCTCCTCTGACCTCTAGCATCAAGAAGGCATTTTCGCCCACAGGACTGCCTCATACTGGATTTTTCCCTTTTCACACCATTCTTTGTAAACCCTAGAAATGGTTGTGCGTGAAAATCCCAGTAACTGAGCAGATTGTGAAATACTCAGACCGGCCCGTCTGGCACCAACAACCATACCACGCTCAAAATTGCTTAAATCACCTTTCTTTCCCATTCTGACATTCAGTTTGGAGTTCAGGAGATTGTCTTGGCCAGGACCACACCCCTAAATGCATTGAAGCAACTGCCATGTGATTGGTTGATTAGATAATT
Organism: Paracanthobrama guichenoti; assembly: GCA_018749465.1. Taxonomy (NCBI): domain Eukaryota; kingdom Metazoa; phylum Chordata; class Actinopteri; order Cypriniformes; family Gobionidae; genus Paracanthobrama; species Paracanthobrama guichenoti. Next base: position 2,722,054 of record CM031959.1, read on the forward strand.
GCATTAATGAGAAATTTAACAGGTATTCCTAATAATCCTTTAGGTGAGTGTGTAGTGTATATATATATATATATATATATATATATATATATATATATATATATATATATATATATATATATATATATATATATATATATATAAATAAATACACAAACATGCATGTATATATTTAAGAAAAAATCATGTTGAATTATGTTCTTAAATATATATATGAAGAGTTCAGATGCAAAAGCCTCTAAAAGCCACATCGGTCAAAAATGAGATAACGATACTGAGTGAATGCTCTCCGCATATAGTATACATTCATAACATACTTTCACTTCAGACCTACTAAATCCCAGCCTCAGCCCATTCAGAAGTACCGGTACTTAAGTAGAAACCTACAGAATGAAGCCTGACAAAAATGCTTATTTTAAAGAAAAACGTCAGACGGATTTAGAGGCTTTTGCATCTGAAGTCTTCACACACACACACACACACACACACACACACACACACACACACACACACACACACACACACACAATAATTATACACAGTACACACACATATATTATGTAAACACAGACTTTTATTTTGGATGCGATTAATTGATTGCCCAGCACTAATATATATATATTTTTTATTATTATTATTATTATTATTATTATTATTATCATTAGCTTTTTTTTTTTTTTTGGATGATGCAACTAATTTAAATAGGAGAAATGAGCAAGCACAAATATTTAATCTGTTAAAAATACAATATACATATGCAGATAACCATTATAATTTATTAGCATAAAAGAAATAGAAGCATATTTGTACCAATGAAAAGCATGCATTTATTTTTTAAGGCCCATCATTTCAGCTGTGACACAGGGTCAGTTCAAGTCAGTTCCCTGGACACAGAATAAGTCTTTTCTTGGATTAAAACGTTCTCAATTCTCAAAATCTTATTTGACAGAATAATCCAGGGCAAAGATTAATCTGTGTCTAGGCAACCAGGACGTTTCATGTTGTGTATCCTTGAGCCCTGAAATTCACCTTGCCAGAGAATATTCTGATGATGATTTGCCTCTATTGTAAATGGAATCCAAACCATCCAGACATGTTCTTATTATGAAGTAATAGTGAGCCATCACCATGTTTCCTGGGAAATGACAAAGGCAAGAAGACTTTGGAATATTTCCAAATTGAAGGATCTGACTCATACTTTATCTCTTTCTCAATGTCCCTAAATATAATTGATGGAGAATTAATAACATTTGCTAAATTCATGGCTTCATATAAGTTAATAATCAGCCATGGAAGACCTAAGGTCATCATGCCTCATGAGCTGAATTTTATATATGAACTGCATTTCACTTAAACAAAACTGCAAGAAAAGTGACAATGGAAAAAATGTTAATTTCTCTCCTAACCACAAACAGGCTTAAATATTGTCATAAAAAGCCACCAATCTCCAATACAATACAAAAACAAACTAAATATAAATAAATAATGGCAAATAGTTAATGAACAGAATCAAATATTACTCTGTCTTACGGCTGCTACATTTGAATCCCAAAAGTGTAATTATGATCGCAGAAGGGGATGAAAGGAAGGAAAGAACAAAAGAAAGACACTTAAACAGCAAACACATTTAAAAATGAAAAGAATTGGTAACGGACAGAGAGACGAGTCTATACATTCTGAACAGAATACTACCAATTATGGCATACTGTGATAAAGACTGCCTCTGTTTTTTAATGAAACAGAATGCAAAATGCAACAATAAAAGAGTTTAAACAGTAGTATGCTACACTGTCAACACATCCACTTTTCACTTCAGAAAACAATAGTTATAAAGGCCAAACCTTTTATTATTGACTATCCTAAGCTGTGACATGAAAGACAGCTGAAAGGGAAAATAAATAAAATCAATTTGGCCACAGCTATTTTCTATAATAAAACAAATTAATTTTCTTAAATTATTTAGTCAGAATACACGCCTACTTTTGAATGGCAATCACGGGAGAAATATGCAAGCTTTTTAGAACCAGATGGTGTATTTACTAGCAGGGCCATGTTAACCAACCATCCTTGAACCTTTAGTTAAAAAATTGTTTAAAGAAAAAAAATGGTTCGTTTGTTCCATGCAAATAGGTCCACTGCATTGTGAAATACAGTATCCCACACATAGTATGCTCTGTTGTACAGCTATGCACAGTATGCATACTACTGCAAATATAGCAAGAGTAGTATAGCAATATGGTATTCCTAACACATCCTCCTGATGATCAGAAGAGACTAGAAGGCGCGTGCCGTCCAATCACAGATGATTCCCGGGTGACCTCTGATTTCAAAATTTCTACTTATCAGCAGCCACAGACTAACCACTGAAAGATGAGAGGACACAGGAAGTGTGGAGAGAAAAAGTGAGAATAGATAAACAGCAAATAAATAAATTATTCCTTGCAGGAAAATTAATTCCAGAGGTAGAGGATACTCCTCTCTACTTGACTATTAGCAACTTTAACCAGTCCCTCCAGGATTTCGTGATATTTATTTTATTTTTATTTTTTTGTGATTTTTGCGATCAAAACGACTGATTTTGTGGTGGTAATTTCCAGAAATGTGCAAACATTTTGCAATGTTTTTTAATTTTTATAATTAGGATACCACATTTACCATATTATGTATTATTTTAGATGCACAATAGTCATACACGACAACAGAACAAAGATGCACACATCTTGTTTATTTTGGTATCTTACTAAAATAGTGGTGTACTATGTAGCTTTAATACCATGATCACTTAGGGTGGGAAATATGACTGGGAAAAGTAAATCACAGCAATAAGCAATTACCTAATATAAGTAAAAAGTTCTCAAATAATCAAGTAAACAGTCAGTAATAAAATAAGAAATAATAAACAAATGATAGGAGGACAAATAAATACAAGCTAAAGATACAGATACAAACAGCGCTTTACGTTTAAGTAGGCTACTGTTTGTTTTTTCCAGCTGTTGTTGTTTGATGGGTATAGGCTATATTTGCTTTCACTTACTGTCACACATCCCAAACTTATTCACTCAAGACATAACCACCAAGACGGACATTTAGGCATAATTATATGTGTATTTGATTTTGATTGTTCAAGGGCAATAAGCCTATAAACAGAACATATTTCTGTATACTCGCGAGCGCTGACACAGAATCCTCAGTCAGTCTGACATCGGTCCGTGTGTCAGTAGCGAATTTAGTTTATGGTATACAACACTTTTATTAACTCTTTTTTTGTGTGTGTGTTATCGGGCATATCATACTTTTATTTGGTCATTCATCCATCTTGAGTAATCAATTCGCCCGGTCCTTGGCACTTATGCGAGACGGCAGGTGAGAAAGACCACATACTGCGCATGCGCCACAACGTCTGTATCCTCATGAAAAAAATGCATTAAAGCTTTAAATAAATTAGAAAGAGTCCAATTAGATAATATTATTTATTTTTTGTGATTTAAAAATATTTTGGGGTGATTATTTTGTGGTGAAATTACAAATGATGCAGAATCGCAAAAAAATTGCAACATTTTGCGTTGTATTCAGCGAATGCGGAATCGCGGAAAAACTGGAGGGACCGTTTAACATACAATAGCAACATTCATGTACATATAAAATTGCAATAGTACCAGGAAGGACCAGTTCAACAGCTACAAAATTAATTAAAAGACTTACAATATCTGTTTGTTACCCATAAAGCTTTTAACCTGACTAAACAGCACCATCTGTTTTTGAGGTTTTACCCCAGACAAATGAACTATTAAATGCCAAGTTTGATGCAAAACATTGAATTGGTGTGGATTTTTTTATTTTAAAAAGAAGTCTGAACAGGATCCAACAACAATCAACAGGATTTGGAGGGTATGAATAATGTTTAAAGCTCTGTGACTGAGCTGATCGAATTGAACACAACAAAGGAAAGCAAACTAGGCCTTACACAGCTGGTGGTGACACACAGTACAGTTAAAGGCACACAAAACTACTATATCTGTAACAAAACAAAACTGCTCAACACGCTACAAATTCTCACAAGCCAAAAATCGAAATGTAAACATAAAACATAAGCAGTTGGTGACAGAGAAACGGCTTTGTTTCTGTTTACGTCGTCATTATTCTATCAAAAAAACGAAGTATTTATTTGAATAGAAAGGAAAATGTAAAGAAAAATGTCAATGTAACATTTTCCCGAAAAAGAAACCAACCTAGTGATACGTGCTCTGAGGTGACAGCCATTGAGAGAGGTTACACCTCCACAAAACTGGTCCAGTTCACAGAAAAGACACCTTGTCAATGTTCATTCCTTTATTCACTAGGCATTTTTCCTCCAGGGTCCCCCGTGGAGGCCATCTTGTCGAAGGCTTTTATGCTTTAGTGTTTCTCTGCGCAAGGCTGTGAGGTAGAGGGAAGGATGGAGGTCACTTTCTCTGTCAGGTTGCTTTGCTTACTAACAATACAGTCTGAGTAAATAATGTATTAGAAGCAAAATCTGTCAATTTCCTCTTTATTTCAGCATTGGCTGGTCCGCCTCTGTCATGCAAGATTCAGCCTAACAAGACACAAGTTACTTATATAATAAGACATACATCGAAAGTATATTTTAGCCTGGTGCTAAGGGGTTTCTATTTAGAGCAAGTGCATTGCAGTTTTATTTGAAGGGAAGTCGTAAATAATTCTCCAGCTGCAGAATGGCATCTGAGTTGTTGAGATGTCTTAAGTAATTACAGCATATTTATAATGGACAATGCATGCCTGGACCTTGTCTCACTTTGCTTTGTTTGCGTTTTTTGGAGGCTTCTGGATGTCAACTCAGACTTGGGGGTTCTAGTCCTATAAGGCGAGCAGCTTACTAACCAATTTTTCCACCAATTGTCAGTCTTACAATAGATGAGTTTTGAAAAGACCTGCCAACTCAACTACTGTTCCATATTTTAATGGCCCTAGCAACTCTCTTTTCATGGGAGAACAATGATCAGGTTGGACTTTTTCTCTGGTGGGCTATTGTGGCTGGTGAACAATGAACTCCAATAAGCTAAAGAACTAACAAGCCATGCAAATTCAAAGACGCAGCAAGATACCAATTTTTTCCCATGGTGCTTGTGTAACCAAGTATTCTTCTGTTGTATAAATAATGTTTGAAATGTTATCAATAAGGTTAGCTTATTAAAAATCTAATGTTAAAATGTTTTACATATGAAGAAATTAACCATACTTCAGAAAAATTTAGATCAATTGAAAAAAGATCATCATATGTGACCCTGGACCACAAAACCAGCCATAAGTCGCACGGGTATTTTTGTGGCAATAGCCAACAACACATTATATGGGTCAAAATGATCGATTTTTCTTTTATGCCAAAAACCATTAGGATATTAAGTAAAGATTTTGTACATTTCCTCCCATAAATACATACATTTATTATTAGTAGTAATATACATTGCTAAGGACTTCACTGGGACAACTTTAAAGGCGATTTTCTCTATATTTAGATTTTTTTTTTTTTTTTTGCACCCTGAGATTCCAGATTTCTGTATATCGGCCAAATATTCTCCTATCCTAATGACCAGGGTCACATATGAGAAGGAGATTGCAGTCATATCAATAGCCTAACAATATCTTACATAAAGTGGTTGACAGATGGGGGCTGACATGTTAATATCACGTAAACGCTCTGAGGAGTGTGCCAAAGGTTTCTATTTACAGCCTGTTTTTTTAAGTGCTGTGCATGAGCAATGTAGCCAGTTACAGGCATGTCTGTTGAACACGTGAATGCAATTGCCAGTCAGAGGCATTTAAGAATCCATTCAATTACTGCTCAAAACAGCAGAGTATTTCTCACTTGTGAATTCCTTTATTATAACCAACAAAGTGTAAATACTAGGTAAAGAAGTTTGTTGCAGCATAGACAGCTTCATTGATTATAACAGTTTTTTTTTGCATGAGCTCGCGCTGAACTAAAGTCATTGAGTATGCGTTTACATAATTGATCCCTCATAATGGGATTTTGACAATATTGCGATTAAACTTTACCTCATAAAACGCAATACTTTGATCAAACTAATGCGAATTAAGCTCATAATCATAACCATAATTGCACACTAAACTATGTGGTGTACAATGATTTTAAATCGCAATAAACAAGCATGTAAACACCTTAATCACATTATTACCGCTCTGACCAAAGTGCGCAGACATACACAGATGCCGTTATGTTCACACAACTTCATGAATGAACTCTGTGACATTATTCTGAAGTTTTCTCTTCTCCAAATCAATAAACTTTGTCAATACAAGTCAGTCTCTGCTCTGCATCTTTATCCAGACGGAGCGGCGAACGTGATGGCAGCAGACAAACCCGGCATTGCGATGTTCATCACTGCACCAAATAATATCCAGTACGTCCATAAAAATTTTTTATTTGATGTGAGTAATTAAAACAATGGCCGATAACATGCATACTGTATGCCATACTAATTAATGAATAATCAGAATAATGAAAATTGCATGTAAACTGGAGTGAAGAGTTCTGCTCATGTCATGTAAACATCTTACTGCGACCTGACAATAATTGCATTATTGGTGCACATGTAAACCTATTCATGGACAGCTTTGGTGATTATAAAGGGAGCACTGTTTACTTATTATTTATATTAATAAGTAACAGAGTCAGTCAGTGTGGCATCCGTAACTGCAAAATGAGTGAAAAGCAGTTAATACAAGTACAACTTTTTTTTTTACTTTTTTTTTTAAGACATTGCGTAAACCTAAATCACAGACTAAAGGAAGCCCCGCTATAAACAACAAGCCCTCAGGAGGTCAATCATTGTGTCTACAGAATCAGCTTGATTGGCAACCCTGATTGATTGTTTTTGTGTCAGTGTGACTACATGTGTTAGAAAAACTCAAAAGATTTAAAAACATTACAGAAGCCACTGTTTTTATATCCTCCAATGCTATATTTACTGAAAACAGACTTTAAATTAAATCATAGCCTTTATTTATTGTGCTAACTATAAATTCAGAGTCCACATCCGCATCGTATAGAAGTAAATCAGCTTAGGTAGGAAACGAAAAGCTACTGTTGGGTGGGAGTCACAATGCTCCTGGATCACGTCTGGATTACATTTGTCAGAAGAACACTTAATAAGAGGGATTATAAACCAACAATCCAGAGTGCTAATGGGGATTGTGTCAGAGTTACTGCCTCAGCGCCGCCATAAGCGACACATTAGTATAACCAGGTTCACCCGTTGTATGTGCAAGTCCAAACTCATTAAACGGTGTCTGGAGATTTCTATATAATGAAAAACTCAACTTCCTTGGGGTGTAAACCTAATTCAACACAAAAATATTTGATGACACAGGTGGAGGACATAAAACCTCCTTAGTATAATTGCTTCAGATTTGTACATTACATAACTGTTTAATGATGTCCAACCAAAGTAAATCCAAAGATCGATTAAGCGATAAAAAACACATGACTTGATCTCAGAAGAATAAAGAAAACCAATACATCTAATATATATATATATATATATATATATATATAGTCTCTTATCAATGAGCAGGCTGTTTAAAGCAATGAACTCCAGCATATTCTGGGGAATCGCTTACATGGGGAAGTTGAAAAGGAAAGGCTTGTGATTAATGTGCTTGTTTCCATGTGCAATTATCCACTACTAAGAATGATAAAGAGAAATAAATGTTATGTAACAGTAAAGATGGAACTGCAGGGTAGCATCAAAACCAAAGGTCTATTTAAACCTAGTGGTCCAGATCCTTTGGATATTTAACAGGGGGATCTGACCATCAAAGCACACCAGGTACTATAGTGAGTGATAGGCTACAAACCCACCTAAATTTTCATATAGGCTTCAGGCTAGATATCAGTTCTAGATATGTTTTTTTCCATAGTTCTGCCAACCACCCAAACACTGCTCTGGACGAGGTTTTGTAAACATAATTATCCCGGTATTTTTGGAAATGCCTTTAAAGCATGACAGAAATCTAATCACATTCCAAGGAGAGGACATGCAGTCCAGCACATCAGCGTTTGCTTGAGGCATCACATTCAGCCATTTTGACATTGGGGAGGTCTGAGTAGTCTACAGGAGCCAAGAAGGGCCAAATACACACTGCTACCATAGAATACCAATGAAATGTGTTCACTTTTGATTTATTGCACATCAATGTGACCCTGGATGGCCTTGTCACACCTTGATTAGCTTAATCCATTAATTTACTTCATTCCGCCTGAAGACTTTCATGAAGGATAATGGCATTCGACTAACATGATCATTCAATTAACACATTAAGCTAATCAATATTTTTGATCTAGTTAAAATACTTTTAACACTATGAAGTTGACTAGTATTTTGACTTCCCTCTAGACAAAATAATAAATTTAAAAAAACACTAACTGACAAGGTGTGATGTACTTACAGAGGTGTATCTTTTAATATCCTTAGGAGGCTGATGAGCATACACCCGTTACTAAATCATTTTAAAATTATGGTTGCCTAATGACAGATAAGTTAATGAGGCGTGACTGACAAGTGGAAAGACAGGTGGGTTTGTTTGTTCTTCCTGTGTTATGTCTAAATCTGTTTCAGAGACATTTAGATAGACAGATAGATAGACAGACAGACATTTTTGTCACACAAATTCAATAGTATATTTATTTTACATATGTACATACAGTCAAATCTAACACATGGACTCACATGGCTGTGAAAGTGTGTTGTGCAGCATATGTGTGAGAGTAAGTGACAGACAGGAAAGAGTGTATGTGGAGGCATGAGACAGGGAAAAGGACAGGGAAAGTACAATGAAAGGAAAAGAATGAGGAGAAATAGACTCCGAAAGACAGGTCTGCCTAAATTTTCAGGGATCACTTCACTTCTTAGGCGTTTTAAAAATCCTTTCATATAAGGGCATAGCGCACTCCACAGCATCTTTCTTTAATCTGATCCTCTGGCTAGTTCTATCATGCAGACATAGACACGCGCAATGTGAAAGTCTTTTTCCAAAGACAGGAATGGACACTATGTTCTTTGCTGCTGTTTCCACACTATTAAGGGCCGAACAGCACAGATAAGACCTAATACATCAAACATGAGAAGCTCTTATCACTATTTGACACGAGCATACTGTCTGTCTGTGAACACCTGTGAGATAAAAGCACAAGCTGAAGCAAAATTCATAAAACATTTTGTGCGCTATTGTTATTGGCCTTTGCATTATTGAATGAAAGGCTTTTCTGTAAAATAATGTCAAAAGTAATTACCTTATAAATAATGCCAGGCATCCATTTTATATTTAGGAGAGACCAGGGCTAGTGTCGTCACACTGGGGATTTTTCATAAATGTAATTTTGTTTTATTGGGGAAAGTTGCCACATCATGTGTTTTATAAGCTGTAATTTTATGCAATTTATTAATGACACATTCTGTAGGTTAAATCAATGGTTTAATGTTTGTGTATGTTAACATTTACACAGTTTTGCTATATATATATATATATATATATATATATATATATATATATATATATATATATATATATATATATATATATATATATATATATATATATATATATATATATATATAGGCTTTTAAGCTGCTCTATTGTGACACCTCACCATAGATAGTGTGACATGCCCCAATAGTGGTCAACATGTTAAATCTTTTCTTCTTCTTCTTCATTTAAAAAAAAAACAAACAATGGAAATGTTTAGTAGCTTGTTTAGTAGCCAAGACTTATAAGGCAATGTATGTCTTTACAGATGTATAATGACTACATGTATACGATACGACATAAAGGTTAAACTGACTTTTTAATAGACTTACAAAAATAAGGCTACTTTAAAAACACTACAGTAATTAGTTATCCAATTAAATAGAGAAGATCAAAGTCATAAACACATTCACAAAACAAATGCATCACATGAAGTTCAATATATTAACCTAATCTGTAACGCAAAATGGCGCAGTATCCTATACTTGTTGAGAGTGTCCTCCATTCTAGAGTAGCCTATGCATTGACCGACATCTCATTAATGTCAGGACATTCCTTCACTGCACCCTCGCCCTCTGTTTCCATCCGTTTCATCTTCTAAAAGCTCGAGACCCTGTGCGCAAGGGCGGGTGCAAACATTCACAGCATTTAAGGGAGGTTTCAGAGCTATTATAGTTCCCCCTTTCACGCTTTTCCAGAAACAAACAGAACATCTGCGGATGGAAACGTCTGTCACCCGAGTTATGACACATCACTCATCAGCACGTCTCCCCCGCGAGATCGTTCACGAACATCAACAGTTGCGCGCAACCTGCTCGCCAACAACCAGGCAAATGACAATAAAGCTCACAAAATGTCAAAAGACGTACACTTCTACATACGTTAAAACATTTAAAACAACGAAAGCAGCCACGTGCATCAATCATGTAACTTCTAAAATGTTTTGCGGTGTTGCTGTGCAATCTCAAAATATGTCTATTTGAGCTATTCGTATTTTTATACGTTAAATATTTAACAAGCACGCACGCACCAAAACATACAGTGATGGTGTCAGAATGTAAAGGCTACTATATTCATATTAAAGTACAGTACCAATGTACGTCACTGAATATAATGGTAATGCAATGGTTCTTTTTGCTACTTTCAGTGCTTTCGTGTGCTGTTACACTCATTCGTTTGGAAAATGCGTTTACCTGCAGTAGAGTCGTTCACGTGTGCACGTGCAGGTGTTTACTTAATATCGCTGCCAAAGGAAGATGTGTTTGCAGGTTTGATTTCAATAAACTGCAGGCAAGTATCCGCTTTAATTCAGCAGTCATCCTTCTGTGTTCAATAAAGAACTGCCAAGAAACAGCCCCAAACGATTCAGTGCGCGAGTGAGCCGTTCAAATGATTCAGACCGTTTTGGGAACTAGTTTGATCAATTCATTTAAAAGAACCGATTCCAAAGATTCATTCGCGATTGACCTGATTCCAAACAGCCGACATCAAACACAGGTCGTGATTTGATTCGTGTAATATTTCCAGCGAAACATTTTATCGTTTGTCAACACAACTAGCTACTTAAATCAAGAAAATAGCTTCTTTCTTTTTTTACTGAAAAGCTTTTATTTAAAAACTATCGACGGTATATCTCACCGATACGTAGTTAAATAGCTTTCAATAGTGTCGCTACTGTTCAGCACTGTTTTTGTAAACGATGAAAAAGCCACATCAAATTCGGTATACTGATGATATAATAAAAGGCATTCAATCAGTTGCAGAAATACATTCGAACAATAAATTTGACTCAATGTTACAAATATGAGTTTACAGAAACAATTCTGAAACTACACAATACAACAGCTTTACTATACATATAGCCAATTACTGTGCTTTACTATGCATTCAGTTCAATTGATTAAATACATACGCATAAATACATAATTCTTGACGTTTTTCACTGCTTACCTTACTAGCTAGAGTTCACTGAAAGGTAAAGATGCTCAGTGGAAATAACTTGTTCTTGTCAGTCCTCTGCTTTTTGGTAGATCCACTAAAAGCCCATGGCTCCTCTCCTGTAATGAATGGCTTGTCCTCGGTCGTCCGTTGCCGTCCGGATATCTGTGTGTCGGTTCCCCGTATCGCTCTGGTCACTAATTGCCCGGCCACTGGAATCTCCCGGAGCGCACGAGAGGAAGGCTTCTCCCGGCGCGTGAGCGTGATTGGCTAGAGTGTCAGTGACGCACCAGCAGGTGGCAGAGCGTTCATTTATAAGAGCCATTCATACCGTACCAAACTGCACAGAACTGTTGAAGAGGATTGTCTGCAAGAAAGACAATTCTAGCTTTTACAAAATCATCTTTGGAAATTGATGATAAAAGTTGCCCTGGAATAAAAATAGGCTACATTTCTTACTAGCACTTGCTCTACATAATTTAACCTATAGGGGACACAATATTTTTCAGATTAGGGTGATTGTTTAAAAGTTAATTCTTGCATGATCAAGTAAAATCCATTTAATATTTCACTTGATAATGTCCTGAAAACAAACAAATAAACAAAACTGTTAAGTTTCACAAACACTGACATTTGTGGGGCATGTTATCATGCCATATGAGGTTAAAATGAAACCTGGCATTAAATAGACTTTTCAGCAATTTTTTTATTAGTAATCAGTTATGAAATACAGAACGATTAATCAAATAGCATGTAACCAACATGTAAAAAGGAAAAATAGGTAATGTCGTATCCCTTCACAGGGCACATCGCACATATCAGAAGTGTGGTGGAGAGAGGGATTGCAGTGGAAGCGTAGACCTGCTTAATATTTTGTACCATAGTTTTTGGCCGACAAAATGAATGGATAACATTAAAACATGTGACAACTTGCCCCAACCCGACATTCATGAAAAGTACTTTAGTCCTAAGAAAAGAGCATTGTTCAAACAGATTTGATGTAATAATTAATATAGTTTTGCTTTTTATCTTTTAATTGTTTTCCCAAGCCAGTGCATTCCAATAATTATGCTGTATTTATTTTTATTTTCTATCTAAGGCCCCGTCCACACAGACACGCATTTAGCTGTTAAAATTTTGTACCGTATCAGCGTTTCGTCCACACGGATCCGCCGTTTTGAGAGCATGAAACCAGTATTTTTTGAAACCAGGTCCCAGAGTGGATAAATCTGAAAACGACACTCTTGCGTTTTCGTGTGTACAGCCAATCCGTATATTTTGTGAAACAGTGATGTCATCATACCACGTCCGGCACGGGGAAAGACTAGAAAGGGATACAACTATGGGCACTGGGCATGCGCACATCAATATTGCATCATTTAATTACTGTATTTGCATTATTGTAAGGGTAGGTTTATGGTGTAGGCATTAATAAAACATCTGGTAAGTATCAAATTTATTTATTGTTATTTTATTGTGAGGTTTTACCTCACTTCCTACCATTGCTGTACCCCTTCAAGCCACAACTCTTCTTCTCCGTTTGTAGTGCATTTCTGTGGCAGAATTACAGTGCCACATACTGGTCTGGCATGTATACTACATCGTTTTGAGTTGGTTTCAGTGCTCTCGTGTATACGCAGATATTTCTTTAAACAAGGGGATAAAAAGATCGGATAGGGATCGCTCTGGCTTCGTGTGGACGGGGCCTAAGGCTATAAGACTAGCGTTTTAAAAAGAGATTTTAAATGAGTTTGTTTCAGTTCTGACAAATAAGAACTAATTACTGTGCAAGCTCAAAGAACAGCTGTAAGAGCTTGTTTTAATGATGCCCAATTAAATGAATATTGCATTATTCCACTGTTTGTCTTTTGTGTTCCGAGCATGTTAAAGATCAGAAACATATGGACCCCTACAGTTTAAGTAGTGTACAATGTAGTGTTTACACAAATGTGCGGCAGGCTTACCCCTGATTTAATGTGAATAAATACTCCAAGAAGGAAATTGAATGCAAAAAGAGCTTATAGAGAAGGCAATGGCCTACTGTGATTAGTTTACTATGGGTTATTATTGTTTGATATACCAATGTGCAATACCATAAAAATATGTTAGTCTAAAATCCCCAAAAAAGACCAGGAGCAGTAACTGGATTATATTTCTGTATTTATAGTTTTTTTCACTGTATATTTTTTCACCAATTATTTGAGTGCATCTTAAAGGCACACTATGTAACTTTTGGCCTCTAGCATTTAAAAACAAAACTGTATGCATTTTGCAGAAGAACATTTGTGCTTCGGCTTTACGAGCTGTGTGGATGAATGACCCTTCTCAATAGATAATGCTTTACAATAAACTTTTTAGAGAGCTACATATGGCAATTTATCTGTTCAATAAAATACTATATTCACCTGTTGAGTAATTCCTTCGACGTAGAATTCACATGTAGCCTACCAGATGTGGCCTGGATCTGGGCCGAAACTTGCTGTCTGGAGTGGTGTTTATTACTATGACAACCACCTCGTCGCTCGCTGTACGTGGTTCTTGTGTATCCTGCTTGTAGCTAATGAAAATATCATGCATCTGAAGCTGTATTATATGTTTATTGTATTAAATAGCGCTTACTCCATGTGAAGTTGAGGACGCATGCGCAGTTACTTTCCACACAGGCAATCAATTTACCCTACTGAGTGCACATCACATATGTACTTCATTTGTGGTTGAAATAATCCTTAAGTGTCTAAATATTTCCTTTTCATTCTTTTTTGAGTTTCATTTAAATTTGTAGTTAAAATTAATAAAAAATAAATGTATTCTCAAATTTAACCTTGCATTATTGTGTAGGCAGTTGCGCAGAGAAAATTACCCCAAAGCACCACCTAGTGTCCAACGCTAATAATGTTATAACCTGTAGCTACTACCGTAACTGCACTGGGTTGAAAATGAACACACAGTTGTGTGATTTCACCATATAACCTAGAGTTGCTTTTTCAAGGTCTAAAACAAGGGGTCTACAAGAAAGCCATTATAACATGTATGTGAAAAAGTGGACACAACTAACCTATGGGACACCAACATGCACGAGCAGCAACAAGCATCACAACAGTGATAGGAACCTCAAGGTTGATCCAGGTTAATGTGTGCAAATGGCCCCATTTTGCCTTGTGCCCAAAAATCACTAAATCCGACCCTGGATGTGAGACACACAGGCGAGTGACTCGAGTACGCGATTTTACGCGAAACCCATCCTGACACGTCTAAAATGTAAACATTTATAGTAAGCTTACCATATGGGGTAAGACAAAAAGTGACGTTTTGGAAGAAGGATTGTTGATGTATTGACTGAGTTTCCCTTTAAGAATTTACTATTTTATATTATTCCATTTGTCTTTTGTGAGTCAGTGATATCGAACAAAACTGTCTTAAGGTACAATGTTTTTATTCATTTCAGAAACGAGAAAGTCTGGAAAGAGTGAAGGGGATGCTCTACTGCTTAGATAAATATTCAAAGTCAATTCCACTGTATACAAGTCTAATGATTATTCACCTCAGGAAGAAAGTCAAAGAAAGATAGCCTATAGAGGAAGAGCGGTGTGAGCAGAGCAACAATGTGAAGGAAAAGAAG
The DNA here is from genome assembly GCA_018749465.1 of Paracanthobrama guichenoti. NCBI lineage: Eukaryota > Metazoa > Chordata > Actinopteri > Cypriniformes > Gobionidae > Paracanthobrama > Paracanthobrama guichenoti. The sequence continues at coordinate 2,737,154 of CM031959.1, forward strand.
GAAGAAACATTGGGATTATTGATGTGAAAATAAAGTAGAAAAAAAAAAGAATCAAACCCTGAGAAGTCAGACTATGATAACTGTATATCAAATGTCCACGCTCTTTGGGACTAATTATATCAGAAAATGGTTTCTTTCCAGGAAATTGAAGGTCTTTTCACCTGTAGTGTATTAGCTTGGCAAACACTGTTGTCATAAATGACTTACAGTGTCATTGTAAGTACATATAATAAACTTGTTTCCCAGACAACTTAACCACCACACCGTCTCCACAAGGAGAGTCTGATGTACATATAGAACAGATCACTTGCCACCTGTGCCTATGCTGTAGAACACTGAAACATAGATGTACCATAAACATAGTTTGCAATTAATTAGGCCATAGATCATTGTGTCTCACTCAATACATCAGGAGTAGCCGATGTATTGAGTGGACAGAAGACTTAGTGGGAACTAACTGCTGTACAAACAGGAAGACTTTCTGCTATTGCTCTACTTAATTGGCTTCTGTTTTACTCACAAGCAATGGAACTATCCTCACTGGCTGCAGGTTATATCCTATTCCTTCTGCCCACCCACTTACTCTCGTTCTTTCCCCCTTACTTTAAAGTGTTTCTCTATCTCAACCAGTATCATGGCACTAGCAGTACCAAGGTCATGCTTTTGGTTCCCAGGGAAGACACATATTGAAAAATGTATAGCTTAAATTCCCTGCCAATTGAATAAAAGAGTCTATCAAATGCATACATAGCCTGGATGCCAGCCGAATTTAGCCCTGATCCGTTGTGGAGCAACTATGCCCGAACCAGAGCTGTTTGGACCAATCAAATTGTCAGGGCGGGCTTTATACGATGATGGACAGATGATCAACCGTAATCCTCCACGTCACCAAAGAGCGCTTGGGTTGAATTCGTTCTAATCCTAAACGGAGAACTTGCTCGTATATGCATTCACCTTTGCTATTTCTCTCAAAAATGATGATCGTGTTTGTAAGTACTCCGTGTATCCTTAAAGTCTACTTCTTCTTCTGCTTCCAGCGTGCGTGCAGTTGAGTTCTGTTGACAACTATGCGTCGCTCCATTGCTCTGATTGGTTTGTAGGTCTATCCAATTGAGGTCCTTCCTGGTTCGGTTGAAACACGCCCCATAATCACAACCCAATGGAGGAGTATGAGGTCTTTGAGGCGTTTCTAAATTTGTGGGTGTTTTCAAACTGATGGGTGTTTATAAACTATGCAATGAATCCCCTTCACCTGACCCCACCACTAAACCCTACCCAAACTACCCACAAATCAGGTAACGCAGTGAAAAAACACCCTCTGTTTATTGCCCCTCCCACTGATCTAGTAACTCCTATTACTATCCTGCAGAGACTTGCAATGGGGGGAGCAGTATCAGATTCATATTCTGACTAGAATTAAGTATGACGACGTCAGGCTACATACATGCAATAATTTGGGTACATGACTGTTTCTATTGTCAATGATTACACATAATTAAATGTAAAATAGTTGAATACTGTGCTATGTTATACAGTGTCCTTAAAAAACAAAATAATCAGTGTTTAATTTTTCATTAAATTACTGCCAATCGCCTTGTGTAAATGGAAGTAAATAGAATTTCTCCAAAATGGATGATGAAAGCACTCTGCTTTGATCTGTAGTTATTTTACTTGCAATGACTCTCTCTCTCTCTCTCTCTCTCTCTCTCTCTCTCTCTCTCTCTCTCTCTCTCTCTCTCTCTCTCTCTCTCTCTCTGTGAAGAATTGTAGAATTGAAGAATTTCTATTGCCTTAAGAAAATGAAAGTCGCTCCTTGAACTTGGGTTGCATCAGAGTACAGCAGAAAAGTTGTTTGATGAAATGCTTTGACTCTCTGGGGAAATAATCAGAATGATTAATGACTAGAATCACACACACATCACCACAGAGAAATGATAGAAATGCTATTATTAGAATGAGGCATCACTCCTGTGGTCACTTACACATCTGTAGAGGTTGGTTGGTGCCATCCTGCCTGATTTCACATTATTCGAGGTAGTCTGAATAATCATGAACCAACTGGACAAGCTGTTTACAAGCACAGTAAGAGTCCTGCACTCACATTGTGATGATTACTAACATCATTGTCTTAACAATGTCCATTTGCCTGCCTCTCTATCATGCCTCCAAGCCGTTTCTGGCCTTATTGTCAATAGTTAATCAACAGTAATTTGATCATAGACTGTTTTCATCATGAATTATTGAATTAAGGTGTGCATTATCACTTTCAGCTGTAGGAAATATCTCTAAAGCAAAAAAAAAAACCAAAAATAAAAACATGGGGAGAATTAAATTAGCTTCTCTATCTGTGACTCTCTGGACTTTGTGTGCAGAGATATTTAGTGCAATCAATCATCTTTATTCTCACTTTTGATCCCTCTACAAATTTATACCATTGCTGTGTAATTATTTTTATGAAAAATATATTTTTCAAGAAAAAATTCTGCGTCTGTTTAAAAACCTTGTGAAAGCTTGTATTTTATAGCTTTTAATCCATGCTATCTACTGAATATCCAGTGTACTCTAAAATACACTCTTTCACACCTGGCTAAATGAGCCAAAATATTGATGACTTGTTAAACTTTTATTTAAAAAAAATAGTTTTAATACAATCTGAATTGGAGGCCATTAAACCTTTATTTAATTCAGCAGCCCATTAAGACCACATGTGTCTGAAGTACAGTTATAATACAGAAGAACACAAGAGATAGATGATTTTGTAATTTTCATGTGAAGAAATTCTCAGTGGTTATTGAATATGTGTGACATCTGCTCAACAGATGTTTGATATAGTAATTTCCATTTTCATGACTCACCTACACCTACAAACACATGCACACAAACATGAAGACATGCATATGCAGACACACAAACAGGCAAATTCAGAGATTAAAGGGATAGTTCACCCAAAAATTAAAATTATCCCATAATTTACTCACTCTCAAGCCATCCTTAGTGTATATGACATTCTTCTTCCAGTTATATAAAAAAATGTCCTGGCTAATCCAAGCTTTATAATGGCAGTGAATGGCAGCCCAAAATTTGAAGACCAAAAAGTGCATCCATCCATTATAAAAGTAATCCACACGGCTCCGGGGGGTTAATAAAGACCTTCTGAACCCATCGATTTGCTATAACTCCGACTGTATTCATCTGAAAGAAGAATGTCATATGGCTTGAGGGTGAGTAAATCATGGGGTAATTTTCATTTTTGGGCGAACTATCCCTTTAAATCAAGTCCTTATAATTACCTGCTATGTCAGAGTATCTCTAGAATATCAAGGAGATTCAGTTGATTCTGCACAGACTTGCTGCAGTGGACTATGGGTAATCATCCTGCTCCTCAGCCTTTTGAGACTGTGAGGAATTAAACTCACAGATCACATTCACCTCAGTCAGTTCAATTCCCCTCACATGTTCATTCAAGAAATTCAATTAAAATGAAAATGGATGAATGGTCAAAATGGGAAAATATTTGCATGTTTTAATCTAAAAGGATAAATTTTGCTCCACATCTTGAAAGAGAAAAAAAATAAATTCACATTAACTTCAAAAGTATCTCTGCGGTGTGCCGTTTATCTGCCTCAATGAATTCTGGGAAGGACATCCAGGCAGGATCATGCAGAAGGAAGCTGAAGAGCTTGTTTGGACAGAAGACATTAAAAGTGGAGGACAAGCTGTGAGCAGGTGTATGTTTTTCTGCTTGCATGAATGCTTGCTTGTGTGTGTGTGTGTGTGTGTGTGTGTGTGTGTGTGTGTGTGTGTGTGTGTGTGTGTGTGTGTACGTCTTGTCCTGTCTCACCTTCCTGGACGCACATCTGGGTTTGTGTGTCGGACTCATATTAGTATTCTGTAAAGGCATTGGCGTACTGCAGAAGCAGGCTAATTCTCTTTGTAATGGAGAATAAGGCATAGCTGATGGAGTGGGAGAGGCCTCTGATCTGATTAGCGTCTCAAAGAGCCCCTTGTGCTACCGTAATGATGCTGTTTTCGTATGGTCGGAGTCTTCATAAACAGTAGTAATAGATGAGACTGCACCTTGAAAGAAGTATAATAGAGAGAGGGGAAGTTCAGTGAAGAAGAGTAGGCCTAGGTCAGTCACAGGTAAAACACTCTCCCAAATCACCATGACAACAGAAAGCGTCATTATAAGATTTGGTGTGTGATAAAACATAAAAAATATACACATCAATTGTGTATGTGACGACCTGGAAAAGTGATCCTAAATAACTCATCCCCTTCTTTTATTCTGGGTTGACTAGAGCTGACTGTACATAGCTAATCCTACTTATTACATGGAGCCTTTCCAAATAAATAAATAAAAATGTGAATACAATTTTGGCTTAGAAAAATAAAGTTAATTACAATGTACAAAACAATCAGCTTAGCAACAAGACAAATACTACAACAATACCATTATATTAAAACTGTCTTTTGAAGTAACTTTCACTACAATCGATAAATCAAGATGCCGCCAGTTGCATTTGTATGAAATTAATAATTAATGAATTATACAGAGTGTTGCCAGTAAAAATAAAGTGCACCAGTGCCCAGTCACTTTTTCAGTTGCCTTTGAACCAAACCAACCAGCTGTGAAGTGAATCACAACATTACAAATGTACAATTTTAAGAAATTTTTTTTTTTAGAAATTGGGCAAAAGGACAAAGTACAAAACTGTGTACTTAGCTTTAATTAGGAAAAGAACTACAATCCCATGCAGCATTGCAAATGACAAATTAAAAATGAAAGATAAAGATATTGGGTGTGTACCCTATGAAAAATAAATATACTAAGATATATTTGAAATACATTTATTTTATGCTAAGAACACTACAAATACATTTAGATATTACGTGCTTAATATAAATAACCCTGCAACTGTACTTTTGGTATAATTGGTATACATAAAGTCTGCTAAATTGGAAGAACTAAATTTGTACTTAATAAACTTTAGTTATCCAGAAATAGTGCTGAGGTCCAACTAAAGATATACTTAAGTGTATTTGATTGTGCTAATGTGGAACTATTGCAAGTACTGTAGGCACACTTTAAATATCTTGCATTTAAAGACTGATATTTGTCACAAGCACGCCAGGCTCCACCCACTCCCAAGCACCACGCACAGCCTCTCCCGAGTACTGATCACGCACACCTGCACCTCATCATTACCTCATCACTGCCTGCACATAAGCCCCACGTACACACTCAGTCACTGTCCGGTCTTGTTAACACTACCTATGTATGTTGGCTTACCTCAAGGACTCTCCTGTCGTCCTCGTCCTCGTCCTCGTCCTCGTCCTCGTCCTCGTCCTCGTCCTCGTCCTCGTCCTCGTCCTCGTCCTCGTCCTCGTCCTCGTCCTCGTCCTCGTCCTCGTCCTCGTCCTCGTCCTCGTCCTCGTCCTCCTGTTCGTAACAAAAGACCGGACCAAACAGCATGAGTGCCCCAGATCCCTTCCAGGAGTTGATCGACACGCTCCATCGAACCCTCACCTCCTTTCCTCCCGCACAAGCACCAGTGACCACTTCCTGCACCAACCGCAATTCTCCTTCGCCTCCGGTAAACGCCAGTCCCATGGCCTTCTCTGGCTCGGCAGAGGACTGCAACGGATTTCTTCTCCAATGCTCGCTGGTCCTGGAGATGCAACCACACCTGTACCCCACCGAGCGATCCAAAGTGGCTTTCATCTCCCAACTGTCTGACAAAGCCCTCCGGTGGGCAGAACCTACCAAGGTCAAGGTTTGGATCCTCGGCTACGGTTACATCTTGCTGCATACAAGGATACCATCGGCCTGGAACGCTTCATTCAACTATCTATTTGTTTCGCCACTCATATGCAGTCGTGTCTGGAAGAACACCAGGGCCAGTCACTACTCACGCCATCCCTCTGCCAACCAGAGCATGTCAGCCCTCCAGAACCAGCCCACGAGCCCATGCAGCTTGAGAACTCCCGACTATCTGTAGCCGAATGGCAGAGACGGCTGACCCAGAACCTCTGTTCCTTCATCACCGAGTGCCCAGTCCGCCTGCCTCATCCAGTGGTGAGTGCCATCATACCATCTCTCAGAAAGATGCGACCACTCACTACTACCGTAACCCTTACTGCTGCCGACGTGTCAATTACAGTTGTCGCCCTCCTCGACTCTGGGTCAGCCAGCAACTTTATCTCGGGTGCCCTCTGCCGTCAGCTCAAGCTCAAGACCACAGCCACCCCGTCCGTGTACCAGGTCCACTCGATAACGGGGAAGCCTCTCAGCCGCCGACAAGTGCGCACCTCCGTGGGTCTTCTCCATGAAGAACAACAACATCTGCTGGTTCTGGAGGAGTCCACCGCTGACATCGTCCTAGGGCACCCATGGTTGGAGCAGCACAATCCCGTTATCTCCTGGAGGACCGGAGAAGTTCTGAAGTGGGGCGACAGCTGCTTCCCGGACTGTTTCTCCACACTCCCTGTACCTGTCTCTACACGTCTTGTGAACCTGTCCATCTGCTCCACGTCGATTGAGAGTCCGGTAGAGAACCAGTCGGTGGACATCACAGCCTGCTACGCCCTCTTCAGCGCCGTTTTGCTGCCCCACTCGCGCCTCCAAGCTGCCTCCACACTGGCCATGGGACTGCGCCATTGATCTGCTGCCAGGTGCGCCAGTGCCCCGTGGGAAGATACCCACTGTCACGTCCGGAGGAGAAGGCCATGGTAGAATACATCCAGGAGGCGCTGAGCCAAGGTTACATCCGTCCGTCTACTTCCCCTGCTGTTTCCAGCTTTTTCTTCATGGCCAAAAAGGCTTGCGGCCATGTATCGACTATCGAGCCCTTAACAATATCACCGTCAAGTTCCGCTATCCACTTCCTCTCATCCCTGCTGCGCTGGAACATCTCCGTGGTGCCACTGTATTCACGAAGTTGGACCTCTGCAGCGTGTACAACCTCATCCGGATACGTGAGGGGGACGAATGAAAGACCACCTTCGTGACACCTACTGGCCACTATGAGTTCGTCCTAGTCTACATTGGTGACATCTTGATCTACTCCCGGAGCATGGCCAACCATCGCCGTCACATTGCGGAGGTCCTCCAACGCCTGAGGAGCTTCCACCTCTTCCTGAAAGCCGAAAAATGCTTGTTCCATCAGCCCTTGGTGCAATTCCTGGGATACATCATAGATCGCAGTGGCATCCGGATGGATGAGAGGAAGGTGGAAGCCATCCGGTCCTGGCCCACTAATATCAAACCCCTTCAACGGTTCTTAGGTTTTGCCAGTTTCTACAGACGCTTCATCCAGAACTACAGCTCCATCTCCAGTCCTCTTACCCATCTCCTCTGTAACCAGTCCAAGTCTCTGTCCTGGTCCCCAGCCGCCACAAGCGCCTTCGAAGCCCTAAAGACCGCCTTCACCACCGCTCCCCTCCTCGTCCACCCCAACCCTGAACTCCCCTTCGTCGTGGAGGTGGACGCCTCCACCACCAGAGTGGGAGTGGTGCTTTCCCAGCAGCAGGGGAACCCCAGCAGACTCCACCCATGTGCCTTCTCTCGCAAGCTCAGCACGATGGAGGTAAACCATGACATCAGGAACGGGGAGCTTCTAGCCATCAAACTGGCCCTGGAAGAGTGGAGGCATTGGCTGGAGGGTGCTAAACACCTCTTCCTTGTTCTCACCGACCACAAGAATCTAGGCTATCTCTGTGAGGCGAAACGGTTGAACCCGCGCCGGGCTCGATGCATTCTTTACCCGGTTTGACTTCACCATCTCGTATTGTCCTGGGTCCAAGAATGTCAAGGCAGACGCCTTGTTCCGTATCCACAATCCGGAGGAGAAGGTTGAAGACTCTGAACCCGTCCTCCCGGAGCAGCTCTTTGTCAACCCCATCGTCTGGTCCGAGGAAACCCTGCCCCCTTCCAATGCCTCCAACACCCCATCGGGCTGTCCTCCGGGCCTGCAGTATGTCACCCGCTCACACCGCAATCCCCTCATCCACTCCTCACTCGTCTCTGGGCACTGGCCACCCTGGGGTCAATGAAACCCTCTCGCTGCTAAAACAGCGCTTCTGGTGGCCACGCATGGCATCCGACGTCAGAAGGTACGTGCAGGGATGCAAAGAGTGCGCCATGTCCAAGAGCCCCTGTCATCTTCCCTCCGGCAAACTCCAACTCCTGGAACCAGTTTCTCAGGTGGGCCAAGTACGCACAGAACTCCCTGCGTCAACCATCCACTGGTCTCACTCCATTTCAGTGCGTACTCTGCTACCAACCCCCACTGTTCCCATGGTCTGGAGAACCATTTGATATCCTGGCGGTCGACTACTGGTTCCGGGAGAGTGAGAGGGTCTGGGACTCAGCTCACCATCAGCTACAGTGTGCTCTGTGCCAACGTAAAAGGGCAGCCGACTTCCACCGCTCAGAAGCACCACCCTTTAAGGTCGGGCAGAAGGTCTGGCTGTCTACCCGGGATATCCACCTACGTCTACCCTGCAAGAAGCTGAGTCCCAGGTTCATTGGCCCGTTTCCCATCACGCAGCAGATCAATCCGGTCACCTACAAACTCCAATTGCCACCTCACTACCAGATTCACCCCGCATTCCACATCTCCTTACTCAAGCCTTACCACCCTTCTGTTTGTTTCCCCAGAGCCCCCCCCCTTCCACTCAGCGTATCAGGTCCGGGACATCTTGGACTCCCAGCACCGTGGTGGCTTTCTCGAATACCTGGTAGATTGGGAGGGGTACGGCCCCGAGGAACGCTCATGGGTACCCAGAAATGACATCCTTGACCCCAATCTGCTCGTGACCTTCCATGCATCTCACCATAACCGGCCAGCACCTCAAGGACTCTCCCGTGCTACTTACCTGCTTCCTCGTCTCCTTGTCCTCGCCTCCTGTCTCCATCGTCTCCCTGGTTCCTGTGTTTCGTCATCTTGAAGACGCTGAGTATCCTAACCCTGTTACCTTCCTGTTCCTGCTAAACATTCATCAGACTGCACGCCTTATCTGCTTTCATCCCAGACACTCAATAAACTGCCTTTACTTCCATCTCCTGTTCTCTGTGTCCCTCTGTTCGTAACAATATTATACAGAGATCATACTATCCTTACTAATAGTGATATTAAAACACATTTTAGTCTTAATATCCAGAAATGTGCATTGTGCAATAAAGTACTCCAAAAAAACTTTATAATATTTATATCAGTAAGTCTCAAGCGATATGGAAATACAAACCCGATTCCAAAAAAGTTGGGACACTGTACAAATTGTGACTAAAAACAGAATGCAATGATGTGGAAGTTTCAAATTTCAATATTTTATTCAGAATACAACATAGATGACACATCAAATGTTTAAACTGAGAAAATGTATCATTTTATGGGCAAAATAAGTTGATTTTAAATTTCATGGCATCAACACATCTCAAAGTTGGGACAAGGCCATGTTTACCACTGTGTGGCATCCCCTCTTCTTTTTATAACAGTCTGCAAACATCTGGGGACTGAGGAGACCAGTTGCTCAAGTTTAGGAATTGGAATGTTGTCCCATTCTTGTCTAATACAGGCTTCTAGTTGCTCAACTGTCTTAGGTCTTCTTTGTCACATCTTCCTCTTTATGATGCGCCAAATGTTTTCTATGGGTGAAAGATCTGGACTGCAGGCTGGCCATTTCAGTACCCGGATCCTTCTACGCAGCCATGATGTTGTAATTGATGCAGTATGTGGTATGGCATTGTCATGTTGGAAAATGCAAGGTCTTCCCTGAAAGACACAACGTCTGGATGGGAGCATATGTTGTTCTAGAACATAGATATACCTTTCAGCATTGATGGTGCCTTTCCAGATGTGTAAGCTGCCCATGCCACATGCACTCATGCAACCCCATACCATCAGAGATGCAGGCTTCTGAACTGAGCACTGATAACAACTTGGGTTGTCCTTGTCCTCTTTAGTCCGGATGACATGGCGTCCCAGTTTTCCAAAAAGAACTTCAAATTTTGATTCGTCTGACCACAGAACAGTTTTCCACTTTGCCACATGTTGTGATCTCCATTACAGTAGCATTCCTGTATGTGATGCAGTGCCGTCTAAGGGCCCGAAGATCATGGAATCCAGTATGGTTTTCCGGCCTTGACCCTTACGCACAGAGATTGTTCCAGATTCTCTGACTCTTTGGATGATATTATGCACTCTAGATGATGATAACTTCAAACTCTTTGCAGTTTTTCTCTGAGAAACTCCTTTCTGATATTGCTCCAGTATTTTTGGCCGCAGCATTGGGGGAATTGGTGATCCTCTGCCCATCTTGACTTCTGAGAGACACTGCCACTCTGAGAGGCTCTTTTTATTTGTACGATTTGCACAATTTTATTCAAAATTGAATGTTAATGGATTGTAGTATGCTTACTACTTAAATATTCTGAAGTGTGCATTCAATGGACATTTTACTATCCCATGAGGCCATGGGAGAGGCAGAAAGTGTGACAGAAGCAGGATAAATGAATGTACAGGTTTCCAGCTAGGCTGAGCTGCAGGGCGAAATCAAATCGCCGGCAGATCTGGCTGGGTTTACCCAGTCTACAATTAATGCTATTTAGATTATACTTTTTAAATGTTGCAAAGTAAGTTTCAAAACAAATGTAGCCTACATAGTACCTACTATACAGTATGTGATTTTGCACACAGCGATTGTTAAAAATCAATTCCCCTATGGAGAGAATGAATAAAATTTTTACTTCTGGAAACCAACGGTTGCACTCTATTAGCAAATATCTGAAAGCTGGATTGGCGTGACTGACCAACGCAGGCTGCATTCAAAATCGCATACTTCCCTATTATATAGTAAGCGAAAAACAGTATGTGACAAAAGAAGTCTGAATTTGCAGTACTCATAAAACAGTAGGCAAAAAGACACTGTACTATCCCATGGGGCAACGGGAGAGGATTTATGAATGGCAGTGAAGCAATGTAACTGATGCTAGTAGATCACATGATAATAACAACATGGCAAATGTAGTACATATGGATTACATTCATACACACACAACATACTTTTTTAGTGGTCGTGAAGTAATTACTTATTCAAAAGAAGTATCTACTCAAGAGAGTATGCGATTTTGGACGCAGCCATGATCTCATAGCAAGGTGGCTAATTCGTATGACCTCACTCAATTTTTGTATAATTTGTCTAGAGGTTTAGGGGTGGTCCTTGTTGATGTAAAATACGTACGAACTGCCGTGAGAACAGGTTGGACTGACCAATCAGAGTGAAGTATTCCAAAGAGCTGCTTCCAAAGAACTTTGCTCAGCATAATTTGGTGAAGGGCAGATGAAAGAAAGAAAGAAAGAAAGAAAGAAAGAAAGAAAGAAAGAAAGAAAGAAAGAAAGAAAGAAAGAAAGAAAGAAAGAAAGAAAGAAAGAAAGAAAGAAAGAAAGAAAGAAAGAAAGAAAGATTTTGACCTTAGATGCAGAAGTCCAGACCAAATCATCAGACACAACAATTTGTTTTACGGTATATTGTTTTGACACTCTCATTTTTTTTTAATGAAACCTGGGCCCCAGATTTGTGGTTAGCACAAGCCTATTTGATTACACTGAACACATTGCTGTTGTCTTTCTGTGTGGTTTCCGCCCAGGCAGGATTTAATTGCAATCAGGGTTTGTTTTGCAGGATAGGATAGGGAGTCAGAAACTAAACGCTTTGTTCCACTCTGTTTCGCTCTGCTACTGAAGTGTGTGTCTGCATGAGAGAAACAGAAAGATTATGTGTCACTGTATATTTTAGTATATCACGCTACTGATTATAAATCAACATACTGCAGTGCAAATGATAAAGAGACATTCTGTGAGCTAATAATGAAGGAATGCAAGCAATCAAAGCAGGTCAGTGAAGCTCAGTGGTCTTCGAATTTTTCCATATAGATTTCTTTTTACAAATCAATAATGATGCTCCTAAAACTGCAAATGCACAAAAATTGCTTTTATCCCGTCACCATCTGATACACACTGAATGAGAACACAGGCAGTCAAATCTTCACAAGCTTTCTTTTTTATAACGAATAAATCATTCCGGTTGCACAAACCTACAAAAGAACTTGACTCTGGTGCTGAATATCTCTATTTATATGGAAATAGTCAGGATGAAATTACCTTCATCACTGACACATCAGCTGCAAACCAAAACAAGAAAATAATTGGATTGGCTGGAAACACTTGGTGCTGTTTGAACTGTGGAGGCAATAGAGATTAGAACAGGCCAAGCTTTAAAAAAAATCAAGCCAGAAAGTTAATTGAATCTAAAATGGGGGAATCCATATTTGAAATGAAGTGATGAAGGCTTTGGATGTAAAATGGCCATACATGTTTAGTGGACCCACCTGCAAATTTCAAAATAACAATCACTTTTGATAGTGTGATATCTGCAGACAGTTGTGGGTCAAGACAGGTTTTTGATAGAAGGAGAATCCATAGCATCACTCGAGGTGCCAGTGCCTCAATGCACACACATTGGTACACACAGTGTTCTCAAATGAAGCAAGACTTTTATTTGTTTCACATCTGTCAGGAACAAGACATAATCAGGACATTAAATTTGCATGCACATAGACAACTCTAAAATACCAGTTTAGACATTTCAGTCCAGAATATTCTACTGCTGGTCTCCCCTCTTCAGTTTAAAAACGTGTGTGTAATATCTGCCTAAATAATAAATGCAAAATGAAATATGAATCAAAAACAGGTAAATATTTGTTGACCTAATCTAAAAATGTACATCACATAGGTAAAAAAAAGTCCTTTATGCTCAGAAAAGCTGCATTTATTTGATAAAAAAAAAAAAAAAAAAAACTTTAATATTGTGATATACACTCACCTAAAGGATTATTAGGAACACCATACTAATACTATGTTTGACCCCCTTTCGCCTTCAGAACTGCTTTAATTCTACATGGCATTGATTCAACAAGGTGCTGAAAGCATTCTTTAGAAATGTTGGCCCATATTGATAGGATAGCATCTTGCAGTTGATGGAGAATTTGTGGGATGCACATCCAGGGCACGAAGCTCCCGTTCCACCACATCCCAAAGATGCTCTATTGGGTTGAGATCTGGTGACTGTGGGGGACATTTTTGTACAGTGAACTCATTGTCATGTTCAAGAAACCAATTTGAAATGATTCGAGCTTTGTGACATGGTGCATTATCCTGCTGGAAGTAGCCATCAGAGAATGGGTACATGGTGGTCATAAAGGGATGGACATGGTCAGAAACAATGCTCAGGTAGGCCGTGGCATTTAAATGATGCCCAATTGGCACTAAGGGGCCTAAAGTGTGCCAAGAAAACATCCCCCACACCATTACACCACCACCACCAGCCTGCACAGTGGTAACAAGGCATGATGGATCCATGTTCTTATTCTGTTTACACCAAATTCTGACTCTACCATCTGAATGTCTCAACAGAAATCAAGACTCATCAGACCAGGCAACATTTTTCCAGTCTTCAACTGTCCAATTTTGGTGAGCTTGTGCAAATTGTAGCCTCTTTTTCCTATTTGTAGTGGAGATGAGTGGTACCCGGTAGGGTCTTCTGCTGTTGTAGCCCATCTCCCTCAAGGTTGTGCGTGTTGTGGCTTCACAAATGCTTTGCTGCATACCTCGGTTGTAATGAGTGGTTATTTCAGTCAAAATTGCTCTTCTATCAGCTTGAATCAGTCGGCCCATTCTCCTCTGACCTCTAGCATCAACAAGGCATTTTCGCCCACAGGACTGCCGCATAATTGATGTTTTTCCCTTTTCACACCATTCTTTGTAAACCCTAGAAATGGTTGTGCATGAAAATCCCAGTAACTGAGCAGATTGTGAAATACTCAGACCGGCCTGTCTGGCACCAACAACCATGCCACGCTCAAAATTGCTTAAATCACCTTTCTTTCCCATTCTGACATTCAGTTTGGAGTTCAGGAGATTGTCTTGACCAGGACCACACCCCTAAATGCATTGAAGCAACTGCCATGTGATTGGTTGATTAGATAATTACATTAATGAGAAATTGAACAGGTGTTCCTAATAATCCTTTAGGTGAGTGTATTATTACAATTTACAATAACCGTTTTCTATTTTATTATATTTTAAGATGTATTTTAAAGTTGAATTTTCACCAGCCACTATACTCCAGTCTTCAGTATCACATGATCCTCCACAAATCGTTCTAATAGCCCAGTTATCCTGATCATTATTTTTATGGAAACAATAATAAATTTTATGTTTTTTTGATTAATAGAAAGTTAAGAACAGCAGTTATTTGAAATAGAAATATTTTATAAGATTATAAAGTCTTTACTGTTACTTTTGATCAAGTGAATGCATCCTTGCTGAACGAAAGTATTAATTTCATTCAATTCTAAAAATCAATAAATACTAACCCCAAACTTTTGAACGGTGCTGTATTTTTTAACCTTTTGTCCAATTGGTTATTAAACCGAGTAAATGTTTATGTATAAATAACGTTTCAATAAATACCTCACTGTATGGGAAGAAAAGGTCAATTGTGGACACTATCTAGTCAAGAGTTCTATCAACACCATCAATAATACTTAAATGCACAGAAGCAATCAAAGACTTTCAAATATCACTGTTTGCATGGTGTGTCCTGGCATCAAGAATCACTTATACAGCCCAAAGGAAACATTGCCATCATAATCAGTTTATCTAATCAACATGTTTTGCAGACCTGAGAAAATAACCAGCTGTTTGCATGGCAGCGAATATGCATACATTTTTAAATATGAGAGAGATTTACTACTCTGACAATTTTATTTGCTTCTTGATGTACAGTCATTAAGCGTCACATTTGCCAAAACAGATTTGGGTCATGAAATTACCACCCAAACCGAATAAACATAATTTTCCCAAATTTGTCTACACATTTAAAATCTGATCTGATAAACTGTCTGAATATCCCTAATTGCTCTTTATATCGTTTTGGCTGTGGTTGACGGTGATAAACAATGTTTAGCAGTGAATCAAGACACCTCTGATATCCGGTTGCAGGGGGAAGCCGCTGAGCTGGTATAGGCTATTATCAGGATGTGCTAAATATAAATGCCTAATAGAGATGAATTTGCTCTCTGTCTGGTGTTTGCTTTCTGATTGTGACATATATTGGCTGAGGCCAGAGGACAGGTTTTATTTTACACATCTGCCGGAGCAGGGGGGGAGTTTGTGGGCAGATATTGAGAAATGAGGGTGTCATCAATATCCTTGAGCAGAGATATGAGTGAAAACACACACACATAAAGTGAAGAGTGAAACATGATGGTGGTCTGTGAAAACACAACTAAAGATAGGATGGGATACAAAGACAACACACACACACACACACACACACACTTGCACTAAGGCGGAATAGTTATATTCCTGTTGCTATAAATAAAAGCTAATTTGCCAACCTTTTTCACACCCTCACCTTAACTAATACTTTTATAGCTGAGGTCATTTGTTCTGTCTGGCCTTTTCTCCTCTCCATCCACTCACTCTCTATCTTCTAAGGTCATTTTCACTCTCTCTTTCTATTTTCTGTTCTTTTAGTCTGCCTCTTTCACTCACTCTTTTTCTCACTTCGTCACACAATTTTGTCCGCATCTCTTATATATAGCCTACATATATAAAATATATAAAATGTTATAAATGTCTCTTAAGGCTGCATTTATTTAATAATAATAAAAAAAGTAATATTGTCACTTTTCGAGTTTGTTTTCATTCATGTTTGTATTTCTGTTCTAGTCTTTTGCTGTCCGTTTGTTAATTAGTTAATTGTTAATCAGTCTTCCTCAATCTCCTGCCTGTTTGTCTCCTTGAGTTTCAGTTCGGGTGTGTCTCATTAGTTCCTCTTGTTTGCTGTCTATTTAAGCCCTGTGTCTTTCAGTTATTGTAATGCTGCGTTCCAGGCAGGTTTTTGAGCCCGTAAGTTACGACTTCAAACCACGACTCACGACTTTGTAGCGTTCCAGGCAAAATCACGCCAAACTGC
This sequence comes from Paracanthobrama guichenoti, assembly GCA_018749465.1. NCBI lineage: Eukaryota > Metazoa > Chordata > Actinopteri > Cypriniformes > Gobionidae > Paracanthobrama > Paracanthobrama guichenoti. Next base: position 2,753,198 of record CM031959.1, read on the forward strand.
CTGAGCACAAGGAATTGTAGTGATGGGCAGACCGAGGCTTCGTGAAACACTGAAACAGTTGACGCAAATGTGCTGTATTGTGTCGAAGCTTCGAATCAATCTGACACCTGTCTCCACGGTGACCCCTGCTAGTCAGAACAGTGTAAATGTAACAAAATCCAGGCCAAACATGCACAAAAACACCTTTTACAAATCTATTCCAACTGTTTTATTAAAATGCAATTAACCAATCATCTAATAACATTAAATATTAAGTGTCTGTGTTCTTTTATCAATTGTCAGGGCTTGTTTTGTTTGTTCCATGGATGGCTCAGCTAAGCCAATACGAGACTATTAACTACTATTATTCCTTTTATTTATACTAATGTCTCATTAAAACATCTAAAAATGTATAAAACTGATCAGAGATCAGGTTGTTCAATGGTTCTTCTCAGTGACTGCTCATGATTCATGGGTTCACAGAGATCATCGTCCTCATCAACACATCTCAAAAAAGTTGGGACAAGGCCATGTTTCCCACTGTGTGGCATCCCCTCTTCTTTTTATAACAGTCTGCAAACGTCTGGGGACTGAGGAGACAAGTTGCTCAAGTTTAGGAATAGGAATGTTGTCCCATTCTTGTCTAATACAGGCTTCTAGTTGCTCAACTGTCTTAGGTCTTCTTTGTCGCATCTTCCTCTTTATGATGCACCAAATGTTTTCTATGGGTGAAAGATCTGGACTGCAGGCTGGCCATTTCAGTACCCGGATCCTTCTTCTACGCAGCCATGATGTTGTAATTGATGCAGTATGTGGTCTGGCATTGTCATGTTGGAAAATGCAAGGTCTTCCTGAAAGAGACGACGTCTGGATGGGAGCATATGTTGTTCTAGAACTTGGATATACCTTTCAGCATTGATGGTGCCTTTCCAGATGTGTAAGCTGCCCATGCCACACGCACTCATGCAACCCCATACCATCAGAGATGCAGGCTTCTGAACTGAGCGCTGATAACAACTTGGGTTGTCCTTGTCCTCTTTAGTCCGGATGACATGGCGTCCCAGTTTTCCAAAAAGAACTTCAAATTTTGATTCGCCTGACCACAGAACAGTTTTCACTTTGCCACAGTCCATTTTAAATGAGCCTTGGCCCAGAGAAAACGCCTGCGCTTCTGGATCATGTTTAGATATGGCTTCTTTTTGACCTATAGAGTTTTAGCCGGCAACGGCGAATGGCACGATGGATTGTGTTCACCGACAATGTTTTCTGGAAGTATTCCTGAGCCCATGTTGTGATTTCCATTACAGTAGCATTCCTGTATGTGATGCAGTGCCGTCTAAGGGCCGAAGATCACGGGCATCCAGTATGGTTTTCCGGCCTTGACCCTTACGCACAGAGATTGTTCCAGATTCTCTGAATCTTTGGATGATATTATGCACTGTAGATGATGATAACTTCAAACTCTTTGCAATTTTTCTCTGAGAAACTCCTTTCTGATATTGCTCTATTTTTGGCCGCAGCATTGGGGGAATTGGTGATCCTCTGCCCATCTTGACTTCTGAGAGACACTGCCACTCTGAGAGGCTCTTTTTATACCCAATCATGTTGCCAATTGACCTAATACGTTGCAAATTGGTCCTCCAGCTGTTCCTTATATGTACATTTAATATATTGCTACCTTTAATTTTATTGCTACCTGTCCCAACTTTTTTGGAATGTGTAGCTCTCATGAAATCCAAAATGAGCCAATATTTGGCATGACATTTCAAAATGTCTCACTTTCAACATTTGATATGTTATCTATATTCTATTGTGAATAAAATATAAGTTTATGAGATTTGTAAATTAATGCATTCCTTTTTTTATTCACAATTTGTGAATAAAACACAAAGTGTACAGTGTCCCAACTTTTTTGGAATCGGGTTTGTAATTCGAATTCACAGGTGGGAAGTCACAGGTTTGACTGCCATTCCAGTGCACTTTCATGGGTAGAAGGTTGGAAAAACTCAGGTTACAAGTTGCCTGGAATGCGGTATAAGTTCTATGTTGTGTTAAGTTGGTTGTTTTGTATTTGAGTTTATTTCTGATTAAAGACTGCTGCATTTAGATCTAGTGGTATATTAGTGTATATATAGTGTAAGTGCAGAAAAAAGTTTTTTTATGTTTTCTATTTTGTATTTTTGAGTAGGTGTTTCCGTGTAGTTGGTCACGTGTGTAGGTGGGTATTTACCTGAGAATGTTTCCTGTTTTTGTATAGACCGTGTAGAGAGGGGGTGAGGAGCCAGGAATGCTCACTTTTGTTGACCGTTTGTAACGTTTATACTACATCATGACAATAAAGTGTTCCTGTTTCATGTTTTATGCATGAAAACACATCACGAATCTTTCCTGCTGCTTAGCCTCTCGGTGGCTGTAGGATGCCGCTATATATAATATTATATATCCTAGTGGACCATAGTAGTTGTGAGGCCTACAAACTCCTGTGTGATTGTTCATGCAGATGCTATTGAATGTTTTGTACAAGAACATTTGTTTATACTGAAACTTAGCAATTGTCAGTGGAGGGTCAGTGATTTTTCTTGTTCTCCAGAGCATTGCTGAAGAGAAAATGAAGAAAAGAGTGAGGAAGAGGAAGGGTAGACGGCCAACCAGAGTGAGAGTGGAGGCTGACTGCTCATTAGTGTGAGAGGATTTTCACAGCATTTGTTGAGGACTCTCATTTCCAATGGTGACACAAACAGTCTCACACACGCACACTCACCAATGACAAAGAGACAAACAAATAAAAGAGGAAACGGCAAATGTAAAATGTAAAAATGACAAGGAAAAAATGTGGCATCCATTATTCATGCCTTTATGCCCCACAGCAAGGTGAAAGCAAACAAACCTGTGCTTATTAACCTCACAACTTCCTCGCAGCTTTCACGTCGCCACACCTGTCCAACCATCACACTGGCTCGTTCTTGAACTGTCATCTTTGTTGCATGAAGTGTGGAGATAGCTGGTGTCATTTTAATTGTCATTGTTTTGCAGTTTTGTTGTTGTCATATTATAATGAGCTAGAATACGACATGTGGGCTTACTGGTGGTCTTTAATGAGGGGACGTTCGCTTTTTCCTACCTTCAAACAAGACTAAAAATACTGCATATATAGGAAATCCAGTACAGGAATCCAGAAGAAAATAAATAATACTCAATCCATAAGACATGGATTTGGGCGACAATTAGGCCTACACTGCTTTCATAAAGATTTTTAAAAAGTTGAAAAGGTACATAACACACAGTTTCTGCCAATCTCATGTTAATCTTGAGTACCTATAGGGTAGTATTGCATCCTTCATATCTCCGAAGTGTCTTTAGTTTTGTCATATTTATAAAAGACTGATACGCTGTACCGATTCTTTCCCAAAACAGCCGAACATGTGGAGGCATGCAGTGGGCGGCGCTAAAGAGTCACGCACAATACATCATCGCATTATCCCTGCATGGATTCACTATACGTTCATGCTGTTTACATTATATGCACTTACGTGCCGAATGTCAACACAGAACAGACATTTGATGCAGTTTTACTTACCGCCTGAGATTCCGACTCATGCCTGGGATCTTTTAGGATCTTTAGTTTCAAACAATCTGCAAATCCAGCTTTCGAACTGGGCCTTGTTTATAAAATAATCAAACAATAAACAAACAAACACACTTGCCAATGCTGCCCCGGAAAAACAAACTCCATCCACTGTTCCCTTAACGCTGGGTTATTTGGGAAGCTGAACTAGGTTATCTTTCCCTCACAACCACAAACACACTTCTTTGGTGACATTGTTGATTTCGTGCTCTAAAAACAAAATGACTGCGCTGCCGTCAGCTTCCGTAACCCAAACGAAGCATGTTGATGGGTGTGCTCTTCCGGGAGAAGTGCCCATACGCGCAATTCCGCCCTTTATGGTGTCACGAACCCTGAAGGAGTGTATTTGGCACAGAAATACTCCGTCATATGTCCAACTCGTTTTTTGAAACTTTGGCCATGTTTAGCCTGTTAAACCGCATTAGACATCCCCTTAGACATCCCCTTTAATAATTTTCTGTAAAACTTCCTTCAGATGTGCGTAAACACAAACATGGGTAATGCACTTTGAGGGCATGGTACATCCATCTCCTTCCCCCTCTCAACACCCCGTCCACCCCCTCTCCATCTGCCAATCAGGTTAATTTGATCGAGCCTGGTTAATCATATCAAATTTAGAATCACAATTAAAGCTGTCAACCTGCTTCTCTCCTCTCACCAATTCACTCCATTCACAGCACAGACTGATATGTGAATATGCCATTCTGTATGATATTGCAGTCATAAGAAAATATGGGAATATCCATCCATTCATCCATCCATCCATCCATCCATCCAGTCTCAGGGTTCTAACCTGAAGGTCAAGATTCATTTTGACTTGCACAGCAGACTTTTGCCCAACACCATGCTTGGACAACTTTATAATCATCAACATTTTATAATCAAGCTGTTTAGGTGAAGAAGGAGAAAACCTTGAGATGAAACAAAACTCAACAAAGGGAGCCCATCCTCTCCTGGCAAAACACAAGTTAAAATAAATGTACATGCCATATATATCATCACATATTATCAAATATGATACATTACGAGTTATATTGTGTAATGCTTCTAATATGTGGAAAAAAACCCAGCAGGATCAGTGATCTCATAAGATTTCCCTGAGGCCATTTCAGTACATAGCACATCCCTTTGGCTGCAGGGATAAAGCTAATCATTGGCAGATCGGCCCGCCAACATTGATGTTGCCTTAATAGGTTTGCAGTGCATTCAGACACTTCTCATGGAATCTAATGGCTTAAATCTAAATTCACCCTGCTGAAAATCCATCTAAACCCATCTTAGAGTGATAACTGGCTTTTGGAATGTGGTGGCTGGTTTCTAGAAATTAGTGGAGCTTGCACGTACGCATATTTTTACTAGTGGAAGAGTAGACAACTAGTTGGTCAATGTTTACCTTATGTAAATGACTAATACACCTGACTGGGCTGGTAGACAATCTTAGACCAACAACAAACCAGCTCACCACATTTAAAGGACTCCACAAAGGCATGTACGATCATTTACATCATTTTATGCATTTATATTAATTGAGCAGTGATAAAGAAAAGAGAAATGGAGAAAAATAACTGAAGAAAGGAATCTGATGGGAGGGTATTATTGAGATAGTGAGACAAAAAGGACAGAATCTCTTCAGTTTTCCTCCTCTGTCTGGTCAGCTTCCATTTCCTCAGCGTTTGCAGGATTATTCTAACACTCAACAGCAAAGCCTTATCCTATCTTGGGCCTCCAGCATATAAAGTCTCCTCCAATCTTTCTCCTGCAAGAAAAACATGCGACAGGCCTTATACAGCAACTCTCTCACACACTGGATTGATCCATGCAAGAATACAATCCAGATTACAACATACTATGGTACATTTTCAGTATTGTGAGAGCTGTGTGAGTCGTTTTGTCCTTTGTAAAACTCTTCCTGAACTAGAAATTTAAAAAGGACATATTTTTGGTTTATTTAGGTAAATAGGTTTATTTATATAGCACTTAATACAGATTGTTTCAAAACATGTAGGCATGTAGACATACTCTAAGGCAGAATCCATACTCTTGTTTCACAGAATCCACAGTACAGTAAGCTACATGTATTTATTTTAGCACCCTTATTATCAGCATTCACTAAGCTTGTGTTAGGTTTCCTACTGAAAACTTTTTGCACTATACCCAGCAGGCACCGGACGTCAATATGACGTCAGATTTACGTTAGACCCGAACGTCGGACAGACGTTGCATTTTTGTTGAAAATGAAAATCGGGTTGATGTCAGAACCCAACGTTAGTTGGATGTTGGGTTCTGACGTCAGCCCGATTTTCATTTTCAACCAAAATGCAACGTCCGTCCAACGTTGGAGGTTGATGTCAATGACGTAGGGTTCTGATGTCAACCCGATTTTCATTTTCAACCAAAATGCAACATCCGTCCAATGTTGGATGTTGATGTCTATCTGACGTTGGGTTCTGACGTCAACACAATTTTCATTTTCAACCAAAATTCAACGTCCGTGCAACGTTTGTTATTGATGTCAATGACGTTGGGTTCTGACGTCAACCCAATTTTCATTTTAAACTAAAATGCAATGTCTGTCCAACGTTGGAAGTTGATGTCAATATGATGTTGGGTTCTGACATCAACACGATTTTCATTTTCAACCAAAATGCAACGTCCGTCCAACGTTGGAGGTTGATGTCAATTTGACATTGGGTTCTGATGTCAACACGATTTTCATTTTCAACCAAAATGCAACATCCGTCCAACGTTAGATGTTGATGTCAATAAGACGTTGGGTTCTGACGTCAACCCAATTTTAATTTTCAACCAAAATGCAACATCCATCCAACAGGTTCGTCGTATCTAATGCAGATGCTAGGGTGGTAGTGAAGGTCATGGGCTCACCCAAATTGCCTGGCAACACAAGTGCTAACATGCAAATACAAAATCTAAAACCTAAAAATCTCTAAACATTTACTTAGGTCTGTTGTGAATATGTACACAAAAAAAGAGAAGAAACAACAAACAACTGACTGAGCAATATATGACTATTAGATGGTAGCAAAAGCAATGGTTTAGGATATTTTACACTATGAATTCAGTGATATCACCAGTCTGTAATAATTGTGCAAGGACTTGGCAACAGCAGCACATATTTGCAAACAGGGCTTGACATATTAGAATTGTCCTGTATTTAAAAAGATAGTTCACCCAAAAAGGAAAATTCTGTCATCATTTACTCACTCTCAAGTTGTTCCAAACCTGTATGAGTTTCTTTGTTCTGCTGACACAAAATAAGATAATTTGAAGAATGTTTGTAACCAAGCAGATCCAAGCAACCATTGACTACCATAGTATTTTTTTTCCCTACAAAGAAACTACATGTTTGGAACAACTTGAGGGTGAGTGAATGATGACAGAATTTTCATTTTTGGGTGAACCATCCCTTTAAGGCATCTGAAATGTGTTCCGCATTAAATCAATATGAGTGCAGTTTGTCCTAAATTTGAGACACTTTTGAGTGTGAAAGATACTCGCGCCAGTTGCTGCAACTGTTACTTGCCCGCTCGGGTCAGTGCTGCATTTTCACAAAGTTTATAATTTGCGCATTTTTAAGCCTTGCCATTTTAAATATTCAAGCGCTCTCAGTTTGATACTCGCGAAACACAGCAACACACATGCTAAACTCGCCCACGCGTCTCACTGCGAGCGAATATTCACAACAAATTATGTTAAAATGCCGGTCTTGTCGAGTATTATCGTAAACATAGTCAGTTATGTCTTAAGTGAACGTATATGAAATTTGCCAGTCACCGCCAGCGTTTTTGTTTTGGTCATTTTCACTCATGGCCCACAGAATATCGTGTGTGAATATCTGAACATGCAATATATCAAAAGAAAGAACAGACCCTCTGTTTTATTCTAGCTTCATTCATTCTTTTTTAATCAACACTTAAATGTTTTAAGTTTCATGAAAAAGCAACATTTTGAGCTGAGAAAATCACGTTTTTGTAAAAGAACAAACCTAACCCTAACCCTAACTGTTACGTCCGGATGTGATTCAGAGCGATGATCAAAACACAGATGGAGTAACGTTAGCTCAAGTCAACACCCTCAAAGCTTCACAGTCCTAGAGCTCGTCCTGGGTCGACATTTCATTCAGTAACATTAGGCACTTTTCATTTATATACTGTGTAATGTTGATGATCGCGTTATTTTTCATATGCATCTGATTACATGATTTATCAGTCGTTTCAGCTTCTTCTTTGCCTGTTTTAATCAGGAGATGCTGTACTCATTCAGGAGATGTGTAATAGCGCCCCCTACCGTATAACATGGAAAGTGGAAAATATCATTGAGATTACAAAAGACAGAAATAAAATCACTCACGACTGCAGACTATGCAGATATTTTACATTTGATTACTGACGTTGTGTGCCTGCTGGGTAGGCTTTTATGAACCCTAAACTGTAAATCTGCTTTTTATACCTATACCGTGTAGAATAATAGTGTTATGGATAATCTGTGTTTGTTTTTGCTTGTGGGATTGACGTCTGAAGTTAAGTTTCCTGTGTTTCAGTTTGTTTCTATGGTTTTTCATTGACTGATTAAGTTATACATCTGTAGTTTGTTTCGGTTAAGGAAGAAACCCCCTGCCTGCACTTCTTCTCATCAGCCCTTCATCTCATCCTACGCTGCTTTGGTGCATCGTGGACCTGCCTTGGGCTGATAGTTCACCAGCTCAGCCCTGGATTGTCAACCCTATAGCTCCGCCCAGACCCTCCAAGCCTGTCACTCCACCTCAGCCTGTTGACCAGTCAGCTCCACATTGGTTCCTCACTCCCCTTGGCTCCACATGGGGCCGTTGTCCCTATGGCTCCATCAGGCTTCCTCATCCCTCAGGCTGTGCCTTGGTCAGTCGTCACTCTGCCGTCGCCATGGACTTACAGGCCTTCATCTACAACATGTCCTTCTACCCCTTTGGTTCCATCGGCCTCCGTCTTCCCTCTGGCTCCACCTCAAGCCCCAGGTATACTACAATATCTGTGTCCGGCACGTTTTACGCGCAGTCATGTCCGCACAGCTTTCAAAGTATACTCAACTGAGGATGGCCGAGTTCGACACATGCGCAATACAATTGTTGTGACTCTTCTGACTTTCTGGCGCATGCGCTGTTGTACGTCCGCGCGTTCTCAAAAATTGGGCTGCACACAGACGGGGTGTGCAGATGCCCGCAAACCCTCCCGATGACGAAAATTACGTCACACGGGCGGTGCACAGCCCTCCAGCACCCTGGCTTTGCATCAGCCACTCGTCTCCGTGGTTCTGCTTCAGTCTCCAGGACCATCTGTGTTGCCTGGTCTCACTGGATCTTTGGTCTCCACCACCATCAGCTATGTCTAGGTTGGTCGGCCCCCTGGTTCCACCTGTCAAGACCCCGCCATGGCTCCTCCCTCCCTCAACTCCGTCGTGGGCTTACGTCCTGGGAGTTCTGCTGGGGGTTTCGCCCTGGCTCTTGCCGTTGTCTCCTCCCTGGCTTCTGTCTCTGTCATCTCCTCTCTGGCTCTTCCTGCTGTCTGCTCTGCACCCCCCACTTAAGCCCCCTCCCACCATCCTCTGTTGGACTCTTTGTATTTTTGATTTGTTATGGGTAATCTGTGTTTGTTTCTGTTTTGGGTGGGTTTGGCACATATTTCAGTTCAGTTTCTTTTGTTTCAGTTTGTTTCTATGGTTTTTCAATTATTTAAGTTATACACCTGTGGCTTGTTTCGTTTATTGGTTAGTTTGCCCTGTTTAAGCACTGTGTTTTGTTCAGTTCATTAGCTATGTTTCCATCACCCTGTTTTATGCACAGTATAATATATAATGTAATATAAGTATCACATCAGAAACGAGTGATGGAAACTCAAAAATCCCTTAATTTGCAAAAATGTTTTTACGCTCGCTTGAGGTGTTTTTTTGACCTGTGCGAAAAAAAGTGAATGCAAATAATGGGAGATGGAAACACACGTAGCAAACATTAAATCCACGTGACTGATTGGCTGTTTCCTCATGATGGGAATTCAGGCTCTTTTTAGAGAACTGAACCGAATCATTTGGCTCAGCTTAGTAATAAGAGTATACGTTTGCGTTTTGCTCATCTTGTTTTCTGACCCGTTATTAAGGATGATCTTTTCGCCACACTGCTCGACCACACGCACTCCATGCAGTAACTGAATGTTATGTTAATATGTAGCCTACTGTATGTGCATGCAACGAATCGAGAGCAGCACATATGTAATGTCATCACATGTGAATGCACGCATATATACATCAAAATAACATTCAGGTAGTGTAGCAAAAAGATAATCATAATATTCAGTTGCTTCAGTTCAGTTTCCTGTGTTTCAGTTTGTTTTGGATTTTCATTGATTTAAGTTACACACCTGTAGCTTATTTTGTTTATTGGTTAGTTTGCTCTATTTAAGCACTGTGTTTTGTTCAGTTCATTGTCTGTTCTCATCGTATATTGTTGGTTGCTCTGTTCATGTTGTTCTTGTCCAGAGTTTTCAGAGTATTTTGTTATTTTGAGTTTGTGTTTAATGCCCTTTTTTTCATCTTTCCTGCAACCTCTGCTGACATCCAACGTGAAGTATGTATTTATTTTTTTTTATTTTTTTTTTGGTGTTAGAAACCTTGACTAACATTACAAATGAACTTAAGGGGAGTAAAAAATTATCTTTATAGTCTGAAACAAGGGCCAGTGACTTACCTTGGCCTAGTTTAGTTTCTATCAGACAGTAAAGTCACAAGCTCACATGCCAGCTTGCTTCATTAAGCCAATGTTCTCCAATTAACATGCATTTCTCGCTCTTCCTGTGGTGGAAGGCTGCCTGTGTAAAAGTTTTGAGCTGAGGACATAAAAATAATTACACATTAATTTCAGCTAATTACACTGAGCAATCAAAGGGCACTGCAGAAATTTAAGCCCAAATAAATCGAAACCACCCAACCATTTATTTCTCCCATGATACTAAATCAAATAAACAAAAACATTCAAGAGGCATATCTTCCACCATGTTCAGGGATGTTCAAAATGAAACTTAATTAAATGTGAAACTTTAATTCTGAAGTAATCACTGGAAAATTATGATTGGGGGGGTAATTTCTCAAAGAGAAGTAGTATGCAACTAATTGGAGAGGACAGTGCATGGGTAAAATGAGAGTGACAATGATCGGCTCTGTCTTTTTTAAGATCAGACTGTAATTACTGTGGTAAAATGAATTTTCTTTCATGATGGCATGAATACATAAACAGGAAATTGCAGGGACACACTTTTCAATGTACTTAATGTGAAAAATCAGACCTTGAAGCGCTCTCTCTCACATACACATACACGTTCAAACCAGCTCTGCATATCTCTATCTACCTTGCATCAGCCTTACAACACCCTTCTGCTAAGTTTAATCAAGTGATAAATCTGGTTTCCTGTTAGGATCGACTCATCAGGGTGAACATCAAAGTGTGATTCCCTCTCAGCCATGACTGCAGTCTGCTTCAACAGGGCAGAAAAGACACACACTTTCATGCACACACACAACATTATGGTTCCACGAGATTCATTATATCATTCCCCGTTGTATGGCAGACTCTTATCTGATTTGCGGTCTCTGTGTCCTGTCTCTGTTCAACTAATGCAGCAGACAGACATCAGTAACAGGCCAGCGGCTTTTTAGCCTATAGAGACTTGCTGAGAACATGAGAGGATTGTGTAAAGACAGCGTGGGAGAGCTTAAGGCTCTTTAAAGAGAAGCTATGAGGCAGCCGAGGTGTTTGGGGAAATGAGCAATACTTTAGTGGAATTTGTAATTTGGTATAATATTTTTGATAAGAATGCAGAGGAGTGTCCATTTTGTGCTTGTTTTGTAGGTGAGCTGAATAAGCATTGGGGAGGATAATGGTGAGTTCAAGTAAAGTCCTCCTGGGAAGTGTTTCGACATCAGATTTGCTCAAATCTCTTTGGTTGGAGCAAAATTGTGATGTACCTTTTTCATGCGCAACAAATGTTTGTAACTATTTCTGCAAAACGTTCCTGGACTCGTGGCAGGAAACGGAGCCCTCTCTGGACTCTGGTCGCGGGCTGGAGCCCTCTCTGGACTCTGGTCGCGGGCTGGAGCCCTCTCTGGACTCTGGTCGCGGGCTGGAGCCCTCTCTGGACTCTGGTCGCGGGCTGGAGCCCTCTCTGGACTCTGGTCGCGGGCTGGAGCCCTCTGGACTCTGGTCGCGGGCTGGAGCCCTCTCTGGACTCTGGTCGCGGGCTGGAGCCCTCTCTGGACTCTGGTCGCGGGCTGGAGCCCTCTCTGGACTCTGGTCGCGGGCTGGAGCCCTCTCTGGACTCTGGTCGCGGGCTGGAGCCCTCTCTGGACGCTGGTCGTGGGCTGGAGCCCTCTCTGGACGCTCTAGCAGAGCAAGCCATAAAGCACCTAAAAAAAAGGGTAAATCGCTTGGGTGGCACCTCTGGACTGGCAGTGGTCTCAAGGAAAGTGTCCGGGCTTGGAATCACTGCTGTCAGGTCCTCCTGGACCACCGAACTAGGAACCACTGCAATCGGATCCTCCTGGACCACTGAACTTGCTGACATGGAGAAGGAAGCCTTTCTTCTCCTCCCCTGCTTGCGTTGGTGAGACAATGGTATGGTGCTGGCCGCCTCAGGGGGTGCTGCGTCGTCGTTGCCTGCCTCCGTGTCCGCTGCGGTGTTCACGTCCGCCTCTAGAGGTGCTACAGTCTCTCTGGCAGCATTCTCTACCTGGTGAGCAAAATATTCCACCGCCAACCTCAAATCCCGTGCGATCCAGCCCCCTCATGAAATACTTGTCAAAGGGCATTATTAAAGAGGTCCTTGAGAGCCCCATCATTGAGCTCTAGACCCTCCACCGCGCTGTTGAATTGTAAAGCAAACCTTCTTAGATCCGCTGAGTCCTCATTATGGTTGGATCGTTATGTCAGGGTTGGGGTGAGATGAAGGAGCGAGGACTCAAATGCAGGAAGAAGGATGGTATTTATTTAAATAATAATTTAAACAGAAACAAACAAACACAACCCACAAGGGGGAAAATCAAACTACAACTTTCGAAAAAAAAAAAGAGCAGGGAACCATAAGGCAAAATGGAAGTACATGATGGGTAACAGAAGACAACAATCCAACACAAGACTGCAAACACAAGAAGAATAAATAGGGAACAAACAAGGCAGGTAACGAGAGAAGACAGGTGGGGAAAATTAAACAATGATCAGATAACAAGAGGGGTGGGGTCAAGACAATACACAGGAGAGCACATTGCACAAGGAACGCGTGACAAGCCATGTGCTCACACCAAATATGACAAATACAAGCACATGCCCAGCAATGGCAAATACCAGCCATGTGCTTACACAAAGACAAGAAAGACATGTGGCATGCAGTCTTTGCACTTGACCACTTGTCTACTTACATGACGTATTTCCTGTATTTGGCCCAAGTTTTCAAGTAGGCGTGAAGTCTGCAAGTGTGTATAGAACTTTTGATTACCCGATGGGACCAGTCCAATCTCATGAAAGTGCGTATCTATAGCACAAATTGTATTTATCGCGCAAATTTGCGTGCATTTGATACGCACTGTAAAGCCCTTGGGGAGGATTAGTGGTGTGTGTTACATGCGTATTACACGCCATAATTGATTATTATTATCATACTTATTATTATATACTTTGCATTTTTAAATAAAATTCTAAATGTCTGTTCAGTAGTCACTATGTAACTAACAGAAAACACAATTTTAAAATTGTGGTTCTTCTAATTAAAGGTGCAGTGTGTAGTATTTATGAGGCTCTATTGACAGAAATGCAATATAATATACATAACTGTGTTTTCAGTGGAGATAAAACACCGTTATGTTTTTAATTACCTTAGAATGAGCCAATTCTATCTACACCGCGGGTCCCTTTACAGTGAAATAGCTATTTTGCACCATCATGTTTCTACAATAGCCCTAAACGGACAAACTTATCTACAGAGCGATAGTCACTCTCTGCTCTCTCCAACGACAACATTTTTGTCCTGTGTCGCCCACCGTAGCTTCTCTATGTGCTTCGAATGGGGGGGTGAGCTTTGGGTAGTTGCAAATTAACAACCGCTAAATGTCGCTAAATTCACACACTGCACCTACAAAAATGCAAATTTGTGACATTGCCAACTACTGGTCTAGCACCATAATACTGTGTTTTTAATAATTTTTGCAGATCCATGTGAACGGGGATTGTTTTGACAACGTTGTCGTCTGTACGCAAAAAATGGGAAGGTTTTTAGTACATCATTGTCATGTAAACTTACTCTAAATGTCATGTTGTGTTGTGCAAATAATTATAATAATTCACATAATTCTCTCACCGTGCACTTTCCTCAAATGTAGCACTAGAAAGCCTGATTCATTTCAGAGGTTCTGTTCGTCCTAAACAGTCTTTTGTCTTGTATGTTGCATTGGAAAGTCTAATCAGTTTGTGCAAACAGTTCTTTTTCTCATGTATAGTGCTGGAAAGTCATATTAACTCTAGTGAATCAGTTCCGAAATTGTCCTCATATGTACAGGTATTGCCAAAAGTTTTGACAGGACTTCTCCTCCTGAGGAGTCAGCTACGGAATCGTGTCACACTTAATATTGGCAGGTGGGTGTGAGTGCATCTGCCCACACATTGAGGTGAAGACTTTTGGACAACGGCCTAGTGTCAAGGGAAGCAAAGAAGCCACTTCTCTCCAAGAAAAACATCAAGGACAGACTGAAATTCTGCAGGAAGTACAAGGATTGGACAGCAGAAATACTTGTGCAAAGTTGTTTTCTCTGATGAAGCCCCCTTGTGACTGTTTGAAACATCTGGAAAATCGATTGTCTGGAGAAGGAAAAGGTGAACGCTACCATGAGTCCAGTGTCGTGCCAGCAGTGAAGCCTCCTGAGACCATCCATGGGTGTGGTTGCTTTTCATCCAGGGGAGTCAGGTCTCTCACAATTCTGCCCAAAAACACAGCCAGGAATAAAGAACGGTATCAAAACAGGACGCAAGAGCAACTTCTCCGAACGACCCAGGAGCAATCTGATGATGATCTGTGCATTTTCCAGTAGGATGGAGCACCATGTCACAAGACAAGAATGATAATGAAGTGGATCGAAGATCATTAAACTGAAATTTTGATATTTGTGGCCAGACAGCTCCCTGGATCTTAATCCCATAGAGGAAGTGTGGTCAATCCTCAAATGGCGAGTGAACACGCAGAAGCCTACATATAAAAAAATAAAAATCTACAAATACTGAAGTAGCAAACTCTTCGGTTCGTCTTGAGCGGTTCTCGTTCTCATTTGTGGCTCTGAACTGGTTTGTCTCAAACGGTCCTGTCTCTCATAGGTATCAATGGAATGTCCTATTTGTTTTAGTAAATCAATTAATTGGATTTATAGTATAATTGTTTAAACTGATGTTACGTTTCACCTAATCTCACCTACAATCTCCCCTAATATTTATGTCACATTATTTTTTTATTATTGTTTTAGTTCAAGTGTTATTTTATATTGTTGAATAGTTTTGCTGGCAAAACAAGGTTGGCTACCATCTTTGGTATATAGGAGGAATCAGATCCTCATTCACTATTTTGTAGCTTGACAATTTGTTTCATTAGTATATTTAAGCTTTCCTTGAAACTTACCCGAGATAGTCTTAATATAACGTTATAATTTCAGTCACATAATGCTACTGAGAATCTGTTGGCTCCTTTTGAGTTTCACAAATGTTCCCATCTGTGCATGTTTTTACAGCTTACAGTGATTTAAGCAGCTGATTCACTTGGCTGAGGTGATATTAGCCACTCACAAAGATAAAAGTCTACCTGTATATCATCTGTTATTTTTGTTATCATTCACAAATCACCTTTCATTCTAAATGGTTCCTCAAAAGTTCAGGATGTCCACTAACCAGGCGTATCAGGCATTCTGAGCACTCTGCAAGAGAATGAAAGGAACAACCGGAGGAGAGTCTCCGCTCGATTGGAAATGTATTACTGTGTGTAATCGCTTTGATTGTAAAATACTTCCGACCACAACACGCAAAAGAGAAGGCAGAATAGGTAAAAAAAAAAAAAAAAAGCCTGATGAATTTAATTTCCAGGATGGCCTGTAAAAAAAAAAAAAAAAAGAAAGCATAATATTACTGTATGTAGGCTATTTATGTGATTGTCACGTGACTGTAAAGATGCTCACGACGAACGGAGTTAGAGAACAAAAACATAGTCTTTATTAGATCCACAATGAACATTCAGGAGATTGCAGGAGAAATTAAACCACCACGTTTACATAGTCGATACTGGACACGGAACAGAAAGAACTCAAGGTTTAAATACACAGGGAATGTAATCAAAGAGAAACTGAAGAGGTGTGTGGAATTAGGAACTATGGAAAGTTTTAAAGTCGTCATCTGATTGGTTCAATTCTACAGGATTTCCGGGAGTTACGTGCGTTGTGTTCTTTAATGGTCTGCCTGGAAACTAAGCCGTCGTGATGCCAAACCCCCTCATGGAAAAAGAAAGCCGTCGTGTTTACAACAAGTGCTTATCAGCATTTTTTCAAAATTATGTGAAGCTCACGTCATAGATTCTTGAAAATGCGTCCAAGAGTTTTACATGCTGGTCTGTTATTGTAGAGATGTCGACTTTTTTCGCACCCCTAATTATGACTCTGTATAAAACAAACAGTGATTGGTTGCGCTACATGTCAGTGAGACAGCCTCTTGGTCGATCCCTAGCCAATGAAAGCTGCTATGGAGTCCAGGCCTTCTGTCGCCAGTCTGAAGGTCTGGGTACACAAGACTAGTATGAATCTGGACGTACTACATTCATCATGCTGTCAGCGGCCATGTTTCCATTACAGATTTGCGCAAAACTTTTTCTATATTTTCTAAATGTCAAAGAAAAACTATTGCAAAATGACGGCGTGTCCATTAACGGATGTTATACGACTTAAACTTATTTTTTTCTTCTGGTGATAAGTCATTACAAAAATTATGTCAACGTATGTTTACGTATATACCAGTCACAACACTAGACATTTTTAATAGAAGGAGATGTGCATGTTATCCAAGCATTAATGGCAAGGAATGCCCCCTGTGCTTGGGAGCGGCCACGTACGAGGTGTTTGTGGGTGTTTCTCCCTCATATGCTTCAAGGTCTTAATGATAATTTGTGTCATTTCTTTGTTGTCTAGAATCCAGTATTCCTGTAATTCTATTGTCTTTTATGAGTTTAATAAAGAACTCTGTCTTGTCTTCTGCCCGAACATATGCTGTCATCTTTAAAGAAGGATTTGTTTTTTTTTAATTGCTTGAAAAATCACCTCATGCAAAAAACGTTTTTGTGATATATGGGAGTTTTTTGCGAAATTGACATTTCCATTGGGTGTATTTTCAATTCGCAATTTCAATTTGCGCAATTTGAAGGGTAATGGAAACACTGTTATTGTCATGTGACTTACCAATTTCTAGCCTGACAAGCCAGACCCACATCAAGATGTTATGTCTGGGAACTCACCATTGGCAGGGCTCAATCCGAGAGGCGGGATAAACGGTTGTCTTTCACATTCCCTCTGCATGCAATAGGATAGCATTACAACCAACCAGAGCAACGAAGAAAGTGAAGCCGAGCTAGTTGATAGATTAAACTTTCGCCGTATCCAGTCGGCAAAACTCCAAACACATTTTCCTTTCTTAAGAATGACTTCAGTGCCGTTCTTTGTTCTTTTCTCAAAGAAAAGTTTAACAACAAGTCTCCCAGAGTCGCGGCCAAAGCCGATTCGAAAGACCGCTGTTCACCAGCTTCTTTGTTTTTAAGTAGCACACGGAACCTCGGAAACTCTGCCGTCAATATGTTAAGCCCGCCCACCGACTCTATACACGATGTGATTGGCCTGACCAGAGTTAGTTTTTTCCAGCTCGCAGGTCTACCGAGAGTTGCTGGACTACACTCGTTGCAGTGTAGTAATTAGATTTTCTGCCGCTAGGGTGCATCTAGATTTCTAGACTAACCAATTTCAGTTGCATTCACAAATCCTCTTCTGTAACCTCACGGATAGTAAATTGGATGAAGACATCAGAATCTCGCCGGAAGTAGTAAGTCATTAATTTTTTTGCCAACTGTTTTAAGAATACTGCAAATTCGAACATATTACTCTTTTTACATACTGTTTTCCACCTACCACTCTTAAAAACAAAAGGTTCTTTATTGGCATTGATGCTTTCATGAAAAACCTTTAACATCCATGGGATCTTTCCATTGATCAAAAGGTTCTTTATAGTGGAAAAAGGTTCTTTAGATTATTGAACTGGTTCTTTTAAGAACTGTTCACTGAAAGGTTGTTTTGGGAACCCAAAATTTCTTTGGCATTGCTGTGAAAACCCTCGTTTGAAACCTTTATGGAAATGTGCATATTTAAATGGAGCCATAAACAACCGTTTGAAATAGCTAAAGTTAGATATTTATACAGAAATTTAAAGGCAAGAAATTTGAAACTTGAAAAACTAAGATAAAGTAACAAAAAGAAAAAAAATGGGAGTTGGAGATATACACCTCAGGGTTGCTGAAGGGCACCGGTGAGTCTGTTTGAGAGAGATTGAGACTGGGCTGCAGTAAACATACTCTCCTTCGAGGTCACTGGAGCAGTGTGAAAATCAACAAGAGGTGGAGCGCAGTTGACCCATCCTGACCGGAGCATTCACTCTCAGACTGCTTATCTCCCTCTCTCAGGCCTCTATCTGCTTGGCATAGCGCTAACTATAGAGCTTAGCTATTGGAACGCACACACAAGCACTTGCTTCTGTCATTTAGTATCTCTCATATACCGTAGCTCTACCTCAGAGCTCCAGGGAGTCACTTCACATAAGTTCTCTCTTGCATGTGACAGAAATGATGTTAGAGTCCCTCAAAACAAACACTTGACACACTAACGGAAACGTGACTCATATGGAGATTAATGTGGTAGCAGCTTGGAAATGATGGAGGAGAAGGAAAATACCCATCATCATTAGCATAATGTGATGTAGATTGTGATCGTCATCATTGTCTGTTTTGTAATAGATTCACGATGTCTCCTCCTCCTGACTGTTTCCTGCTCAGCCGCGAAGATTTAATCCTGCTGACATAAAAGATTGCATTTTGCTTTATCGATTAGGCTTGAGTTCTTTAATGCTAGAGCTCGAGTGACATCCACATATGACCCTTTTCTTAGAAACTGAAGCCAGTATACAAAGCCACTGCAGCATCTCTGTTTCAAATGTATCATGGTTGGACGTTTAAAAATTTTATCGTAATGATTAAAATCAGTGGCTCTCTGCTAGTTTTGCTTTAGAATCCAGACATCCACTGGTGACCCAACACAGTATCAAAATTGTTAATTGTACAAAAGAAAACATGCTTGAAATCAAAGATGAATTTGATTCATATCACCACAAACTGTAAATGTTTTATGGTGTGTAGCAACTCATAATGTAAAAACTGCACATAAGTATTACATTATTATTATTATCATTATTATATGGTAATACAAGTTCATAATTTTCTCAAAATGTAATAAAATCTTGAGCTCATAATGTAATAACAATGTTTACATTAGGAGAAAATTATTACATTATAAACTCACCAAAAACGTCATATTTTCATTTTTGTAATAGTTTTTAAAACATAAAAAATATTAGCATTCCCTTACAGTATTTTTTTTATTTTTATCTAAAGCCAGTCTTAAACTATCTGCGAAATGCAACAGAAAATGATTGCATTATGAATATTTTATTACAATAACAATGTAATACTTATTACATTATGTGCAGTTTTTACATTATGAGTTGCTACATGTTTTTTTGCTGCAGTGGTCCCAGCAAAGAAATTAAACATTAAATTATTAAGTAATGATTAAATGATGGCAGAGTGTTTACTGATTTGAACATTTTACAGTTTTGGGTGAAGTGATTTAAACCATTACTATCAAATAAGGTAAATGCATCAAATCAATGTCATGGCATTTAACACACTATTGTTCAAAGGGTTTAGGGTCAGTAATATGTGTGTGTATACATATACACTCACCTAAAGGATTATTAGGAACACCTGTTCAATTTCTCATTAATGCAATTATCTAATCAACCAATCACATGGCAGTTGCTTCAATGCATTTAGGGGTGTGGTCCTGGTCAAGACAATCTCCTGAACTCCAAACTGAATGTCAGAATGGGAAAGAAAGGTGATTTAAGCAATTTGGAGCGTGGCATGGTTGTTGGTGTCAGACGGGCCGGTCTGAGTATTTCACAATCTGCTCAGTTACTGGGATTTTCACGCACAACCATTTCCAAGGTTTACAAAGAATGGTGTGAAAAGGGAAAAACATCCAGTATGTGACAGTCCTGTGGGCGAAAATGCCTTGTTGATGCTAGAGGTCAGAGGAGAATGGGACGACTGATTCAAGCTGATAGAAGAGCAACTTTGACTGAAATAACCACTCGTTACATCCGAGGTATGCAGCAAAGCATTTGTGAAGCCACAACACGCACAACCTTGAGGCGGATGGGCTACAACAGCAGAAGACCCCACCGGGTACCACTCATCTCCACTACAAATATGAAAAAGAGGCTACAATTTGCACGAGCTCACCAAAATTGGACAGTTGAAGACTGGAAAAATGTTGCCTGGTCTGATGAGTCTCGATTTCTGTTGAGACATTCAGCTGGTCAGAATTTGGCATAAACAGAATGAGAACATGGATCCATCATGCCTTGTTACCACTGTGCAGGCTGGTGGTGGTGGTGTAATGGTGTGGGGGATGTTTTAGTGCCAATTGGGCATTGTTTAAATGCCACGGCCTACCTGAGCATTGTTTCTGACCATGTCCATCCCTTTATGACCACCATGTACCCATTCTCTGATGGCTACTTCCAGCAGGATAATGCACCATGTCACAAAGCTTGAATCATTTCAAATTGGTTTCTTGAACATGACAATGAGTTCACTGTACTAAAATGGCCCCCACAGTCACCAGATCTCAACCCAATAGAGCATCTTTGGGATGTGGTGGAACGGGAGCTTCGTGCCCTGGATGTGCATCCCACAAATCTCCATCAACTGCAAGATGCTATCCTATCAATATGGGCCAACATTTCTAAAGAATGCTTTCAGCACCTTGTTGAATCAATGCCACATAGAATTAAGGCAGTTCTGAAGGCGAAAGGGGGTCAAACACAGTATTAGTATGGTGTTCCTAATAATCCTTTAGGTGAATGTATATAATTTATACTTTTATTTAGCAAGGACTTTTACATTATTACAAAAAGATTGCATTTCAAATAAATGCTGTTCTTTTGAATGTTATGTTCACCAAAGATGATTAAAAAAGATAATAAAAAAGATAATAACATTTTTCCTGAGCAGCAAAACAGCATTAGAATGATTTCTGAAGGATCATGAAGCTGAAGACTGGAGTAATGATGCTGAAAATTCAGCTTTGCCTATTTTAGAAAAAGAAAAAAACTTCATTTGTTTTAAAATACAAAACAGTTACTTTAATAATATTTCACAATATCAATATTATAAGAGAGAGAGAGACAGTCAAAAACAAAACAGTTCTTAATGACCCAGGTTTTGAATGGAACTACAAGGATTAAATAAAACATTTGTAAAGTTGCTAATACTGTATTTTAAGATGCTGTCAATATGTTCATAATGTAAAATTAAAATTTATTTTCACAGCCTTCTTTGTTCATACCAAGGGTGCCAATATTAGTGGACGGCATGATTACTAATGAGATCACATTGCCATAATGTGAACAAAGCAGACCTGGGACTCTCAACAGACCAATGCTTTAGGGTGTAGTTGTAATGATTTGACATATAAGACAAGCTGTTTTTAGGATGCAGAGATGTAGAAAGGGGAAAAATATGAGAGACAAAAGTTTAGTATTTGAGGATAACATGGGGAAGGAAAATATAAAGAAAGCGACAAGGGAATGTGGTTATTGGCGCAATCCTCATACACTACATTAGGTTGGCATTGCTTCTTCATTCCTGCTATACTGGGCTCATATACAGAGGGGTATATGGAGACAGTTTGGTCAAGTGGACAGGTGACAGACACTCCAGCATGTGATGTCTTATCATCTGATTTTTAAGGCTGGAAGATTAGCCCCATTCACAAGGGTTTTTAAAGAGGGTTTCAGCAAATCTGGGAAGGATTTAAAAGATCTAGATTAGAAAGTCTGGAAACGTTTGAAATGATTCTGAATATGGAGATACTCCAACTGCTACAAATAGCCAGATTCCATGAGGAATGGTTACTAAATCTCTTCTTTCAATGTTTATTTCAGCACTTTTAAAGTCACTTTGGGGTGAGAACTAGGACATTTGGCATTTTAAACAGAATCCCCTATTGAAAACATTCATTTAGAGAGAACAGTGTTTCTTTAATTCATTAGCAGTTTATGCAAGTGGACAATCTGAATTCAGATCTATAAGATAAAAGCGTGTTCCTAACAGAAGGTGTGTGTTAACTGGTCTGTTGTTGGCATCGGGGTTTGTAATCTAAATGGTAATATCGGGAACTTGCTATTTGACATGGAGGTGTGAAAGGGCCATCAGCCGCATGCTTTACAACTTCAGTTGACAAGAACCATTCAAACTGCATTCAGGTGTGTGAGGAAAGGGCTGATGGATGCATACCCCTTTTAAGTCTTTCCCTGTCAAATAGAATTCTCCATAGGTATAACTGCAGACCGGAGATCTCCAAAAGTGGGTAGAACCTCCAAAAGGGGGTGGGCTCTCCAAGTGCAAAGACTTTCGCTATTGGCTCTGGCTTTATCCAATTGTCATTGACTTACATTTCAAAATAAATGTTTGTAAATTAAATGTTTGTTTCTAGTTGATATTAGAATAAAACATTATAAAATATGCCTATATAAATATGCTCCGTGAAAGAGGAGCTCAGAGCTCGTGGCCAGTGTCATTCAGAATGGAGTTTAACCTCTGCTCGATGATATAAGCAGGAATCCCCTGCAATCTCTCTCAAGAGCTGTCCCAGTGCAGTGCATGGGAAAATTCTACTTTATGGCTGTGTTCTAAGCGATGGAGGCTTCCCGGGGCTCGCAATTCACAGGGTAGGATGGGGACGAGGTCCGGTTGGAAAGTTAAGGACGATCTCATATCGCACAATCTTATTAATTGCTTATCTCCTGAACTGACATTTGCAAATCCCGCCTTGCAGTCAATTTCACTGGTTAAGGTTAGGGTGTAGGGTAGGTTTAGCAGTTAAAATTTGTTGTAGTATAGCATTGTAGGAACTCATCACTGTGATTGAGTTTACCAATGAAATATTTAGAAACAACTGCTGGGTGGAGTTTGCGCTGATCTGTATTGGGGGGAAATCATGCATGCATGTCATGTGCCTGTCTGTCAATGGGATGAAGCCACACCCTATTTTGGAGCTTCCACCCCGTTTTGGAGTTGTGCAGGTATGACATCAATTTGTAGGCCAAAACGCAGAAGGGAGTTAGCATTTTAGCACTTCCGGTTCCCCCGTCACAAAGTCAATGGGTCTTTTTCAATGGGATTTAGTTTAAATGGCTGAAATGACCGTGGTGTGATGTAGTCTGTTTATAGCCAACCTTTAGCTTTTTACTTCTGACGACTGCATTTAGGCTTCAGAATGAATCAAACCCTATTGTGTTTTTCTCGAGGGAACCAGTGCGATGCTAACTGCCGGTTGGCCTACAAAGTGACGTCATACCTGCAGGTCTCCAGGCTGCAGCTATTTATAGTTTTCACGTGACGTCACACCCTTATAGAAACGCCTGGAAGGCAAAACAAGACTTTCTTCCACTGACCACCAGTCATTTTTACCAGGTTTGTGTCAGTACTAATGTAGTAAGACAGTGATATTAAAATACCAAATTCAATATACACCTTATTGATGATGCATACTTTGTACAGGCAAGCAGATGAACACAGAATATAAATACAACACAAGGTTTCTCGTCAAACCCATTATAAAAAAAGCGTTGTGTTCATATTCTGGGCTCATCTGCTTGCCTCTATATAGCCTACTATGCATCATTAAAAAGGTGTAAACTGAACTTGATATTTTAATATTACTGTTTTAGTATATTAAGGCACTTTAAAAATGGGTTGCACTGATTAAGCATCTTAGCCTGATGTCGGTTCACCCTCCGCCTATGCTGCATGATCATATTTAATCTGTGTTTAAAATTAAGTGGTGCAACACAACTCGATTTAAAATAAACCCATATTATTAATGAGAGTATTATTAATATTATTTTTATATATTATTTATAATTATTGTTTTTTTGGTCCTCTATGTGCCTGGTCTTGACGTTGAATATGATAGATGTAATGAAGACCAAGTTCTAGTGAAATAACAGAGGCTGCGTTATCTTTCTTATGCTTTATCATTTTTCATTTTAATTGTGCAACATTAACTTCATTTATATGTTTGTATTGTTTCAGCATGTTTATTACAAATAATCTCCCATTTCTGTCTGCAATATAGAGTTGGGGAAAGGCCCCTTAAAGGGTTAGTTCACCCAAAACTGAAAATCCTGTTAATTACTCACCCTCATGTCGATCCCAACCCGAGACCCTAGAGAAGAAGAATATCTTAATTTGTGTTCTGAAGATGAATGAAGGTCTTATGGGTTGGAATCGACATGAGGGTGAGTAATAATGACAGAATTTAAATGTGTGGGTGAACTAACCCTTTAAAGACCGTAATGCCATTCTCTGTACAGTAGCCTGTACTCACTGCACAGTTTATTTCACTTATTTTATTCCACTTCTTTATTTATTTTTATTTTTCTACTTGACTTGATTTATTTATAATTCTACAGATACACATATTATTATTATTATTATATATATATATATATATATATATATATATATATATATATATATATATATATTATATAGTACTTTTTTTATTTCTATTCTAATTTCCTCCTTGTGTTTTTATCTGTGAATTTGCACTGTCCATGGAGCGGACCTGTTTACATTTCACTGCCGGTTGTATATTCTGTATATAACTGTGTATGTGACAAATAAAACTCTTGAATCTCATGAATCTCTAGCCTATATAAATGCTTGCGTGCTCGCCTTTCAATCGTGCAATGCGTCTGAATAACATGTTTCTTTGTTTCATAATGTTGGGAAACTTAAACTTGTAGATAAAGTGCCTTCTTTGAGATTGATTGTATATGAATGCATCAGAAAAAAACCCGTGCTGTATGGGCACTGCCATTAATAAAGGATAAAGCGAAAGTTGTTTTACACTCCGCGATAAAGGCCGATTACATACCCAATTTAAATATTCAGTTATCAGTTATCCAGATGGCGACCACTTAATGTAAACAAATGTAAACGCGCTGTCCTGATTGACATGATCGCATGTTAATGCCAAAACGCAGCCAGAATAAGTCACCTCTAGATTATTTCTGATAACAAGCAAATAAATAACAAGTAAATTACATTAGACATAGTCTAAATAACATCAGACGCTACCCTCGTATGCAGTCAGACTGGATATTTATGACGCTTTCAAGGCTTTTTGGTGACACATACACTGTGTTTGCGCTGGTGTCATATGCTCTCTACTTGATCGTTAATATTTATATAATTTATATCCAAGAATAGTATGTCAAAAATGTGTTTCTACTGAATAGTGCGTCATACTAGCCACTAGCCAGACCGATAAACAAACACAGACCGGAAGTTAACTTCGGGCCAGGCGCGTAACCGATGAAACCGTCTATAGGTCATCCTAAAATAAATATTCTGTCAGCATTTCCTTTTTTTATAGGTGGAACACAGAAGAAAATATTATGAAACATGTCTAAGTCCAATCAATTCACTTCATCTTCACGTATCACTGACCTTGTTGGCTCTTGCAATGAGTCCAAATCCACTTTGTGTTTTGGGCCATGTAGTAGTGGCTGATGTTTGAATCAGTCTTTGTTGACAGGAAGGTTGACTGGACATACTTTAAATGCCTCTCTGTTGCCTATTTTGAAAAACGAAAGGGTCGAGGCAAAAGTCCTTCTCCTTGGATTGCAGAATTTGTTTTGTCATCAGAAGTCCGTAATATCCAAAGCTTCATTTTTCAATGCTTATTTTGTGATAATATGCCAGGCGGATGTGACCTTGGATGCCATGCAGCTCATCCATAATGCAGCTGGCATCCCATTACTAGTATCAACTTTTTAAATGTTACTTTCAGCAAGGATATCTGCAAAATGACTAAATCGAAATCATACATTTTTCAACTTGTAGTGCCATTTAACTGTCAAGCTCAAAGTGACAGTTAAATTCCCTCGCTCCAGTGCCAGGCAGAGTGCAGAGAGCCATATTAAGCAGCAAAGGAGCATGAAAAGTCAATTCGATGGCATATTAAACACGAGGGCGCATGTAGCCCCAGAAGCAGCTTCAGGAACATCTTCTGTTCTGCACGAATTATAGGCACAAACTCAGTACAACATACAGTAACAGATGTTATAAAGAAATAAATGCATAAAGCCAGAGGGGTGTAGTTAAGGGGTACATTTGTCATTAAGGTAACGCAGGAGCCTTTTTGTCATGTTGTCACCTTGAATTTGAGTCATCATTTTTTTCAGCTAACAAAACGGCACAGAGGAGCTTTAGGAGTGATGATAAAAGCTGTCCTGTTGAAATAATAAAATAAAGTTGTAAGAAAATAAATATTAA
The DNA here is from genome assembly GCA_018749465.1 of Paracanthobrama guichenoti. Taxonomy (NCBI): domain Eukaryota; kingdom Metazoa; phylum Chordata; class Actinopteri; order Cypriniformes; family Gobionidae; genus Paracanthobrama; species Paracanthobrama guichenoti. The sequence continues at coordinate 2,779,580 of CM031959.1, forward strand.
ATAAAAATGAATAGTCTCTTTAATATTCAGTATATACAAGCATTATGCATAATGACAATAATAAATGTTTCTTTAACTACTTTATAATAAAGAATACCACAACACACACACACACACCTGCCTCACTGTCTACATGTACACATTTATACACACTTTCATCCAAAGTGACTTACAAATTAGAAACATCACAAGCGATCTGTCATAGAGTAAAAAGCATAGCACAATGCTAAGTTTCCTATAAACTAGATCATTAAACACACTACAACAGACGTGAAATGCACAAAAAAGAAAAGGGGGAAAAAACACTTTATAAATCAATATGTAAAAAAAGTTTTTTACTTAAAGTATAAACCCGATTCCAAAAAAGTTGGGACACTGTACAAATTGTGAATAAAAACAGAATGCAATGATGTGGAAGTTTCCAATTTCAATATTTTATTCAGAATACAACATAGATGATGTATCAAATGTTTAAACTGAGAAAATGTATCATTTTAAGGGGAAAATAAGTTGATTTTAAATTTCATGGCATCAACACATCTCAAAAAAGTTGGGACAAGGCCATGTTTCCCACTGTGTGGCATCCCCTCTTCTTTTTAGAACAGTCTGCAAACGTCTGGGGACTGAGGAGACAAGTTGCTCAAGTTTAGGAATAGGAATGTTGTCCCATTCTTGTCTAATACAGGCTTCTAGTTGCTCAACTGTCTTAGGTCTTCTTTGTCGCATCTTCCTCTTTATGATGCACCAAATGTTTTCTATGGGTGAAAGATCTGGACTGCAGGCTGGCCATTTCAGTACCCGGATCCTTCTTCTACGCAGCCATGATGTTGTAATTGATGCAGTATGTGGTATGGCATTGTCATGTTGGAAAATGCAAGGTCTTCCCTGAAAGAGACGACGTCTGGATGGGAGCATATGTTGTTCTAGAACTTGGATATACCTTTCAGCATTGATGGTGCCTTTCCAGATGTGTAAGCTGCCCATGCCACACGCACTCATGCAACCCCATACCATCAGAGATGCAGGCTTCTGAACTGAGCGCTGAGAACAACTTGGGTTGTCCTTGTCCTCTTTAGTCCGGATGACATGGCGTCCCAGTTTTCCAAAAAGAACTTCAAATTTTGATTTGTCTGACCACAGAACAGTTTTCCACTTTGCCACAGTCCATTTTAAATGAGCCTTGGCCCAGAGAAAACGCCTGCGCTTCTGGATCATGTTTAGATATGGCTTCTTTTTTGACCTATAGAGTTTTAGCCGGCAACGGCGAATGGCACGGTGGATTGTGTTCACCGACAATGTTTTCTGGAAGTATTCCTGAGCCCATGTTGTGATTTCCATTACAGTAGCATTCCTGTATGTGATGCAGCGCCGTCTAAGGGTCCGAAGATCACGGGCATCCAGTATGGTTTTCCGGCCTGGACCCTTACGCACAGAGATTGTTCCAGATTCTCTGAATCTCTGGATGATATTTTGCACTGTAGATGATGATAACTTCAAACTCTTTGCATTTTTTCTCTGAGAAACTCCTTTCTGATATTGCTCCACTAATTTTGGCCGCAGCATTGGGGGAATTGGTGATCCTCTGCCCATCTTGACTTCTGAGAGACACTGCCACTCTGAGAGGCTCTTTTTATACCCAATCATGTTGCCAATTGACCTAATAAGTTGCAAATTGGTCCTCCAGCTGTTCCTTATATGTACATTTAACTTTTGCGGCCTCTTATTGCTACCTGTCCCAACTTTTTGGAATGTGTAGCTCTCATGAAATCCAAAATGAGCCAATATTTGGCATGACATTTCAAAATGTCTCACTTTCAACATTTGATATGTTATCTATATTCTATTGTGAATAAATATAAGTTTATAAGATTTGTAAATTATTGCATTCCTTTTTTATTCACAATTTGTACAGTGTCCCAACTTTTTGGAACCGGGTTTGTAAATTACCTGGTTGCCTTACAATTTTAAGTTCATTGAAATAAAAAAAAATTGTTAATACAATGAAGGAGATTGGTTTAATAAATAGAAACTCAAAATATTATGTTATCTGAACCACATTAATTAAGTTGATTTGACAAAAGATAAAAAAGTTGAGATAACAAATCATGAAAACATTTTTTTTTTTTTTTTTACAGTGAGTCTTTTTGTTTATGATTATGGATTTGTTAAGGCATGGTTCTTCAGCTATTTGTTATGCAAATACACAAAGTATCTTTTTCCTTTGAATACAATAACTTCTCTCCCTTTCTAGTTCTATGTGAGTTCATGTCCTTGACATTTTGTCCTCATAACTCCTTTGCCAGTCTGTGATGTGCTACTGTTTCCTTTCTGTCCTGTTCTATATGCTTGTATTCAGTCCATTTGTATATTCTCTCTGTATTCTCTTTCAGCACGGCAGACTGACTATGAATTTATTTTTAATTTTTTTATATTTTTGCAGTGATGGATCCTGAGAGGAATAATGAAAAAATAGGAGAGAGACACAAAAGAGAAAGAGAAGACTAGACTAGATGTGAGTCTCCTTCAGGACAAATACAGGGCAAATACACAATACACATTTACTTCTGACAAATACACAAACATGCTAAAACGCAGAGTAAATTAATTTAATCTTCATAATTCCCTCAGTAATTAAATTCCCAATGTAAAGAATTTATAATGAGTTCTGATAGTCCAAGCATCATGTCCCTCAGCACCTATAAGCAAGCTCACATGCGGTTGCTTTGATAAACCAAAATGTGAAAACAACGAAATGGTGGGTCACAGAACAAACATCGTTTGAAATAGCAAGTGGCTTATGAAGTGTTTGCGAACCAGCTTGAGTGTCAGGAGCCGTGATGATGTGCTTGAGTTTGACACTGATATAATGAACCCAACACTGAAGACTCTTCATTCTGCCGGAGAACTGCACCAGCTGAATGTTTTATAAAGTCCTTCTAACTCTCATAAGAGCTTGTAGTACAGCAAATAAAACAATGCAGTCAGGGTTGTTACAGTAAACTGAAACTAAAACAAAGTTCTTGTTACAGTTCTTGTTCCCTATGTATATTTGATGTACTTATTATAGTAATTGTAAGAGCTGGGTAATATAGGTACTAGCCCTGAACCTACTCCTAAACCTAACCTTAAGTTAATTATTTTACCCAGTATTTCTTAGGTAAGTTCATTGCATGTGAGTGCAAGTAAATAAAGTGCAAACAAACGTTAATTCAAAAAAAAAAAAACCTTGCTTGAGGTCCAGTGTAAAGTTTTCACAGTCAGTGATGGTTTGGGGTGCCATGTCATCTGCTGGTGTTGGTCCACTGGGTTTTCTGAGGTCCAACGTCAACGCAGCCATATACCAGGAAGTTTTAGAGCACTTCATGCTTCCTGCTGCTGACCAACTTTATGGAGTTGCAGATTTCATTTTCCAACAGGACTTGGCACCTGCACACAGTGCCAAAGCAACCAGTACCTGGTTTAAGGACCATGGTATCCCTGTTCTTAATTGGCCAGCAAACTCGCCTGACCTTAAGCCCATAGAAAATCTATGGGGTATTGTGAAGAAGAAGATGCGATATGCCAGACCCAACAATGCAGAAGAGCTGAAGGCCACTATCAGAGCAACCTGGGCTCTCACAACACCTGAGCAGTGCCACAGACTGATCGACTCCATGCCACGCCGCATTGCTGCAGTAATTCAGGCAAAAGGAGCCCCAGCTAAGTATTGAGTGCTGTACATGCTCATACTTTTCATGTTCGTACTTTTCAGTTGGCCAAGATTTCTAAAAATCCTTTCTTTGTATTGGTCTTAAGTAATATTCGAATATTCTGAGATACTGAATTTGGGATTTTCCTTAGTTGTCAGTTATAATCATCAAAATTAAAAGATATGACCAGCACCTGTGTGTGTGTGTGTGTGTGTGTGTGTGTGTGTGTGTGTGTGTGTGTGTGTGTGTGTGTGTGTGTGTGTGTGTGTGTGTATATATATATATATATATATATATATATATATATATATATATATATATATATATATATATATATATATATATACACACACACACACACACACACACACACTCACCTAAAGGATTATTAGGAACACCTGTTCAATTTCTCATTAATGCAGTTATCTAATCAACCAATCACATGGCAGTTGCTTCAATGCATTTAGGGGTGTGGTCCTGGTCAAGACAATCTCCTGAACTCCAGACTGAATGTCAGAATGGGAAAGAAAGGTGATTTAAGAAATTTTGAGCGTGGCATGATTGTTGGTGCCAGACGGGCCGGTCTGAGTATTTCACAATCTGCTCAGTTACTGGGATTTTCACGCACAACCATTTCTAGGGTTTACAAAGAATGGTGTGAAAAGGGAAAAACATCCAGTATGTGGCAGTCCTGTGGGCGAAAATGCGTTGTTGATGCTAGAGGTCAGAGGAGAATGGGCCGACTGATTCAAGCTGATAGAAGAGCAACTTTGACTGAAATAACCACCCGTTACAACCGAGGTATGCAGCAAAGCATTTGTGAAGCCACAACACGCACAACCTTGAGGCGGATGGGCTACAACAGCAGAAGACCCCACCGGGTACCACTCATCTCCACTACAAATAGGAAAAAGAGGCTACAATTTGCACAAGCTCACCAAAATTGGACAGTTGAAGACTGGAAAAATGTTGCCTGGTCTGATGAGTCTCGATTTCTGTTGAGACATTCAGATGGTAGAGTCAGAATTTGGCGTAAACGGAATGAGAACATGGATCCATCATGCCTTGTTACCACTGTGCAGGCTGGTGGTGGTGGTGTAATGGTGTGGGGGATGTTTTCTTGGCACACTTTAGGCCCCTTAGTGCCAACTGGGCATCGTTTAAATCCCACAGCCTACCTGAGCATGGTTTCTGACCATGTCCATCCCTTTATGACCACCATGTACCCATTCTCTGATGGCTACTTCCAGCAGGATAATGCACCATGTCACAAAGCTTGAATCATTTCAAATTGGTTTCTTGAACATGACAATGAGTTCACTGTACTAAAATGGCCCCCACAGTCACCAGATCTCAACCCAATAGAGCATCTTTGGGATGTGGTGGAACGGGAGATCCGTGCCCTGGATGTGCATCCCACAAATCTCCATCAACTGCAAGATGCTATCCTATCAATATGGGCCAACATATCTAAAGAATGCTTTCAGCACCTTGTTGAATCAATGCCACGTAGAATTAAGGCAGTTCTGAAGGCGAAAGGGGGTCAAACACAGTATTAGTATGGTGTTCCTAATAATCCTTTATGTGAGTGTATATATAATTTTTATTCTAATTCATTCAAATTTTTTCCATTTAATTTGAATGACATTTAAAAAACCCTAACCCTAAACACATAAAAATGACAAAACACTCAACAAAATTACTAAAACTTTAACTAAAATTCTAATGGAAAAAATAATTAAAAATATGAATAAAAATTACAATAGTATCTCAATTATATTGAAATAACAGGTTTGAGACTCCCAAAAATGTCCTGTACAAAAACAAAAAAGTTTTGCTTGAAAAATGAAATGCCAGTGCTTCTATATAACCTAAATGCCATTTGGTGTGTGTGTAATTATATATATATATATATATATATATATATATATATATATATATATATATATATATATATATATATATATATATATATATATATATATATATATATATATACAAAACTACACAAAACTACGTGCCTCGGTTTTGAAGTCACGGTTCGGTACAACAAGGTCCAAGTATATAAAATAGTTTTTTTTTTTTTTTTTTAAAACACTGGTTTAGTGAACAAATTGTCTCTGTCCTTTAATTCAAATGCTGTAAACTATATAGGAGCCCTTACTTGCATTAGCTACTACAATATAACAGTAGAGCCCAAATTAGCCTAAATTCAGTATTTTTACATATCACAACACTCAAATAACATTGTATGCAAACTTCACATTAGGCAGTTTTTGCATTGGCCTAACTTCTAAATTTAATTATAAAATTTTGTTTTTACTTTCGCTTAAATTTCGTTGATGAAATTTTTTCTGAAATTCTAAAATTTATACACAGTGGCTGTCATTTTCATGACAGATTCATTTAAACATACATTAAATAAATCAAGACATCATTAACAGGTGAAGTAGAATATAATGAATATAGAGACTTATATAGTGCATATATTTAGTGAAATAGTTTTCATTTCTCTAGTGAATAACCATCTGTGGACACTGAATGATTTCTGAGGTAAATGTAATGCTACGTGACATTACAAGCTGCTTTACTGAAGTCTTTACACCGTTGGTGTTGAAACACTGGGCGATTATACGACATATGATACGTTTCAGTAAACTGTAATGTATCCTCCTCATACATACCGTCAGCTGATGATTCATGTTTATTCCTGACTAGGAAGAGATGATCGCGTTCACTCGCGCGCCGTGCTCCAGCTTGAACTGACGCGCACATACAGTCAAGTCAAACTGCATTTATCGTTTGAATTTCGTGATAAAAGGGACAGAATACTTGATATGTTCGTGTGGGAACTCGGATTTAAGTATGTTCCTCGCGTAAAACAAGCCTACTGTTAACTTAAAGATTGCATTCTACCATTCAGTACTACACACGTGCACCATACCGTAAGCCCTGTACAAAAACGGTTCGGTACGAATACGTGTACACCACTAATGTACATTAAAATATATATTTATATTTACATTTAAGTGACATTTTTATTTCAATGATAAAATACATTTTTGGGTGAACTATCCCTTTCAGCATTAATTTCAACATATATGGTAAAAAAAAACCCAAATCTTTTCAACAATAGATAAAGGCTTAAAGCAGTTTGGAACGGTTTTTCTTCGCGTTGAGGTTTTTCACTCTGTCAGGGCTTATTACAACCGGCTGGGTGTAGCTACATTATCCCTTACATAACCATGGCTAAATGTGTGTCGGCTGGATGATTCACATATAATGTTATTATTATGTTGTCTAATCCGAAGCAAAGTGTGGTGCAATACCAAACACCTATTAGAAAGTACTGGTATAATTGTCGCTTTTAAATGTTTTGTACTGTTTGTAATTTTGTGTTAGTTGTTGTAGGCTGTCTCCTCTCTAATGGTCCTTGAGTCTGGACATAAAGTTGAATTGAAAACATCTGTATAATAAAAATGATTTGTTCTCATCTATTATGTGCCTGATCAGTTAAAACCTTAACATGATGAATTACTGTTCTCTGCAGCATCGCAGACAAAATCTATTGACCTTTCAGCCTGACATTCAGTACCTAAAGGATTCAGCAATGCTCAGATGATCTGGGAAGGGTTGTGTTATCCCAAAGGTCATGATGGTAGAGTCTAAGAAGGACATTAACCAAATAGAAGATCTTTCTGGCCCAGAACCACCTTTTCTTTATTGAAAATATGAATCTGACATCTGGCATCAGCTTATGATTTTGCAGGAGTAAAATGTAAGAATGGATCCAGAGTCCAGCTTCTTTGTCTGTTCTCCTCAACATGCAGCCCACATCCTTCTCTCCACTATTACGCTCAATTAAAACCACCAGCATGCTCTAGCTTACAGTGCGGTCAGAGCTGTAGCAGTGAGCAGACCACAGGCTAGGTACATTACATTCTACCATCCATCATCAATACCTCTGTTCAGTCCAGCACATTTCTGGGTGGCCATCACAGTCAAACACAAACAGGCCATGCTTTACAGAAATGAATCACTCAAAATCACTGTGTTTAATCTGATATTTTATCATTTAAAGTCATTAATTAAAACTGACAATTATATCTGTGCACATCATATTTTTTAATTCATGTGCCCTTGTGATCTTTAATGAAAATAACTTCCCCTCCCTCTTGCATCGACATCTCTCTGATGACGAGTTTACTGGCGCAAGGGGCGGGACAACATGTCAGTCACATGAGATTGACCAATAGCAAACCACAACCAATCAATTCCTGATGGACAATGTAAGTCGCATTTTTTTCTTGTTCGAGAAGCCATTTTACTCAGATAAACAATAGGGAAAAATCGTTCCATTCAACTATAAACAAAATCTTTAAGAACAAGTAGGCTACCCAATCAATCCATAATCATAAACAGATTCCTATAAAATAAATAATTTAAATCTCTATGGTATTTTCTTATTTCAATTATATATATTCAATTACACAATTTGAGCTACAGTAGCTCGTCTGTTTAATCGGACCACACAGGGCAGCTGTCGCCCCCCACGTGCATCAATGAGCCTTGGCCGTCCATGACCCTGTCACCGGTTCACCACCGTTCCTTCCTTGGATCACTTTTGATAGATACTGACCACTGCAGACCGGGAACACCCCACAAGAGCTGCAGTTTTGGAAATGCTCTGACCCAGTCATCTAGCCATCACAATTTGGCCCTTGTCAGAGTCGCTCAAATCCTTACTCTTGCCCATTTTTCCTTCTAACACATCGACTTTGAGGACAAAATGTTCACTTGCTGCCTAATATATCCCACCCACTAACAGGTGCCGTGATGAAGAGATAATCAGTATTCACCTGTCATAATGTTAAGCCTGATCTGTGTATATACATCGGTGTACAAATATTTATATAAATTTGGAATTGCGGTAGGCTACTGCTGATGCTTTTTCCATCAATGTTTTTCCTTCTAATACAGATAATGGCAATCAGTTCTGTCCTTTGTCTTCTTTTTAATAAGGCTGACAGCAGCAGGACTGCGCAACATTCATGTAGATGGGGGTTAAAGCTTTGACAGCACCTCTGGAATGGCTGGAGATCAATGCGTCATGCCCTGCAGCAGCGACAACTCGACCAGCCGCATGTGATGTGGGCTGCCGTATAATTTCATTTCACGCTCAGGATCTGAGTGCTACCTCTCACACGGAGAGAGAGACAGACAGACAGAGTGGAGTTGAGAGAGATGAGAACCACAGATGATGGAGTGGCTGTTGAAAATAAGGAGACGAACACGAGAAGGCTGACGGTGGATAAAGAGAGTAAAGAGAAAGAGATGAGAACAATACAATGAGAACAATAAGAGCAAATGAAGGTTATGAAATTCAAACTACAGACATCACACTGTGAACAAAAATAATCTTAATGCTGTCGTAATTAGTCTGGCAATTTGTTAACCATAAGTCTAAATAATTAGTGGGTGATTTAAAAAAGAAAACGAAACACTGACTGAACTGAAACACTGGAGACATTTAAATAAACATGTCGCTTTAAGAATGATTATATATTTTCACTGGAAAACAAGAAAAAAGATTTTTGTAGTGAAAATGAGGGAGTGAGATTCTCCATAAATTATTAATATCAGATACACAACACCCTGGAAGAGCTAAAATAAGACCAGTTTTAAAAGTTCTTGAAGTAATGGTCCTGCGCTGTTTGTGCTAAAAGTTTGATATATACCACTCATTTTGTCTAATGATAATATAAAAATCTAGTTATATTCAAATATTTCTAGTATGGTTTACGTGAGCATTAATATTGGTTCTGGAGATTTTCAAGCTAAAGACACCATGTTTTTGTTTATACTACTTGCATTTATTCCAAATTGACAGGTCAGCATCAACTTAGTGCCTTAGAGTTACAAATATGATATATTAATAAAATAAGACCAATTAGTCCATTGCAAGGTAACTAGACATTACACTCAGACTCTTACAAAGATTTCAGATGACCCAACACTTGTAAAGAGACAACAGGAATCAATATACAAAATTGCCAAATTTCCCAAATATTGCAATCATTATGATTACAACATGTAATCATTTCTTTAACGTGCTCATTGTTTCTGCTTAAGTGAATACATGATGTTAGCTAATTGCATGATTTGTATTATCTTAGAACTGTACATTGTAGAAACATGCATTTTCTGTCAAGCTGCTTTGAAACGATATGTATTGTGATAAGCGCTATACAAATAAATGTGAATTCTAAAAAATAAATAGGTAGTGAATAAATAGTAAGAACCAAACAAGCATGCACAACAGACAGTACTGAGATATACACCAGCTTCTTATTATCAAAAGAACATTCCAGACATACTTCATAAGCATTTACCAACCAAACTATAGAAATGGAACTGGAATTCTTCAGCTGAGTTGAACCTCGTACTGTTTCCAGAAACAGTCTCCAACAGGAAAGAACTCCCAGCAGCGTTCCTGGAACATCTTCCACACGTATGACTCCTGTTGTGTTAAAGAGTGCAGCAGTCAAAGTATTTTAAAACATTAAAATGTTTTCTATTCTTAGTGGTATTTTGATCAAATGAATGCAGCCTTGGTGAGCACAAGAGACAAATCTTACAGACCCCAAACTCAAAGTTAATTTTTTGAATGGTTTCACATATTACTTTATTATTAAGCACACATCTTTCACTCTAAAAATGCCCATCTCTCTTTTTTTTCAATAAAGATTCATGTTGTACCTGTCCAGTATGTTCTGTAATATCCTTATTGATGAGATACATCAGAAAGAACCTAAAGGGCAAGCAAAACACAAAACAATGTTATCCATTTTCAGTAAATAAAAATAGAAACAAGACTCCTATTTTAACAGGCTAAACTTTGTTGTCATTGTTTCTTGAACTATATGTCAGGATTATTTTGATTTGATTAACACGATTAACAATATTATCACGCTTACAGCACTTTGCAAATACAATGGTATTCTTTAAAAAACCTTAAGATACCATGTAAATACAAAAGTATATGAAAATGTTAATCATTCATCATCTTTCATTACCATCGTGGCACCACCACAGTACAGATTTTGTCACATGACATGCTCTCTGTCCTGACCAGCTGTACAATATACTTATTTTCCACCAGAATACTGATCTCACAACAGCCTTTAAACTGTGACTGAAAAATATGACGGAAATGAGCCAAAAGTGACCTCTGACCTTGTTTTCTATGTTTTCTAGTACTCACAGATAGTTGGCCAGGTTGTGTTCTTGCAGTGTGTGTGACTCGAAGCCATGGGGCACTGTGTCAAAGTACTCGCTCCCAATGCCACAGATAAAACACTTAGTCTGCAGCAAAAGAAAAAAAAAAACAGACTTAATGGCACGCCACATTCACTGTTTAATTATAGATGATCAATTAGCATAAAACTAACGTCTAGTCCGAAGACTGTCTGGCAGAGATTAATGATGTATTTACTAACAGATAAATAAAATATTAACTCACAAGTACAGTGTAGCTCTGATTTATAATTAAAGAAATTTTTGGTTTTTCGATAAATTAATTCAGTGTGTTAACTGGAACACAAGACGACAGGTGTCATAAATCTGAATGGATTCAGGATGCAGCGTGGTGCTAAAATATTCAAATCTGAACTCACCTCCATGTCCTCTTTAACCTGCTCCTGCTGGTCTCTCAACTCGCCAAATGCATCAATGATCAGACCTTTCAAACGATATGACAACAGAGCAAGTCACCAGTCGCAAACACAATTAAGTTGCAAAAGCCAAAGATTGGAATCATGAGTATTTCACCCCACGCATCACACAGTCCTCAGATCTCTTCCCATAAACCCCTCTCAGCATGTGTGAGCGTGATCTTTTAATGAAGCTCTCCAGCGCTGCTCAGCATGACTCAAGTTAGAGGACAAACTAAATAATTAAAAACCCGAACACTTCGGCCCATTGTCCTTATTGAAATTTGGTGCACATTTCACAAAAATGACTCTCAAAATCTCTCTATCACTCACCCTGGATGATGGCGAGGAGGATGACGATGACGAAGAAGAAGAAGGTGATGTCGAAGATGACACGATAGAACTCAAACTCGTCACCGGCCGGGTCTTCGATTTCATCTCCGATCCCTCCTCCGGCTCGCACGCCAACGTACATGTGGAACATGTAACACTAAGCACACACACAGAATTATTCACTTTTTTTTGCTTTATTCATGCACCAAAACAGTAATACCCATAATAGTTTTATGGGTGAATAACATAACGTGCATATTTTTGTGTCCAAATGCATTATTTCCTTTTAAAATAATTTGATAAATTCATGACATATATCGTTTTATTCTATAAAACCTGTTTAGTTTGAATTAATTTTTGTACATTTAAATAATACATAATATTATTTTATGTTTTGTTATCTTAACTGTCCAGACAAATGAACAGATTAAGAAAACAATTTAAAATGAGTTTAGGTTTGAAACATTTCAGATAAACAGATTTTATAAATATCAGTAGTTTTAAAGCTGTTACGATACTTTGTTCTCAATTGTATATTCTCAAATGTCAGGGTGGCACAACTGCAAACATGGCTTTTATATTATGAATTGACAAGATTATAACAGTAAACATGATAATGCTTCATCCAGAGGATCCAGCTGATCCTTGTGGCAGACTGAAAAGGTTTGTAGATCGTTCTCAAATACTGGTAGTATTGGTAGTATGGGTAGGTTGGTACACTTTCCACGTCAGGTGGCACAACTACAGTATATACAAACAACTATTTGGTTGTACCTTACATAAAAAGTCAAACAATTTATTTAAACACTTTTAAATCTTATTTAACAACTGAAACTTGTTTAAACACATTGCTCATGCCTCAAAAATATGCGTTACATCCGTTTTCAAAAGATTTTTAAGCTTGAGACAGCACCAAATCAGCATTTTAGAATGAACTCTGAAGGATCAAGACTGAAGACTGGAGTAACGCTGAAAATTCAGCTTTGCCATCACAGGAATAAATTACATTTTAAAATGATATTACTGTTTCCTTTCAAATGGGAACTCGCACTGCGTCTCGTTCCCCTTCTTGGGGAACCTATTTTTTATTTATTTTTTGGGTCAAATAAATGCAGTCTTGGTGAGCATAAGAGACTTCTTGCAAAACAATCTTCCCAATCCCAAGCTTTTGAATGGAAGTTTATGTTAATGCTCTCATGTTTCTGAGATCAATACCATGACTATTTCTAAACATAAGAGATAGATAGACAGTGGGCTACTCACTGTAAGCATATCCTCACATTTCATGTCCACTGGTTCACCGTCCTCACTCTTGTTGTAAAACTTGCGGAAGAAGTTAAAGGCAACCACAGTGTAGAGATAGACGACCACGGCCAACAATCCCACGGTCAAAACCAGCTGAAACACAGACAACAGCTTTTCTCCACAGATATACAGTGACTCAAAAATGCATGAATATTACTGTATTAGATGATAACAAGAAAATAAAAACACCTGGCACTGATTTTAAAGATAGATCTATAAAAAAATTTACTTTTTAATTGATAAAATTAATACTTTTATTCAGCAAAGAGGCATTAAAATGATCAAAAGTTACAGTAAAGGCATTTTTAATGCTACAAAAGATTTCTATATAAAATAAATGATGTTCTTTTGAACATATTTAACAAGGAATCCTGAAAAATTATCATGGTTTCCACAAAAATTAAGCAGCACAACTGTTTTCAACACTGATAATAATAAGAAATGTTTCTTGAGCATAACATCAGCTTATTAGAATGATTTCTGAAGGATCATTACTGAAGGAGTAATGATGCTGAAAATTCTAAAATAGAAAATTTTCTAAAATAGAAAAAAAGTTATATAAAACATAGAAATATAAACAAATATAAATAAAACATGGCCAGTTAGTTCTAGTATATATACATTTTTTGTTACATAGTATAATGACATTCATATTTGTGTAGGGTCTTAACACATTTTGAGGCCACTGTACACACACACACACACACACACACACACACACACACACACACACACACACACACACACACACACACACACACACACACACACACACACACACGTAGTACCTGTTTGCCATTATGTGTAACAGATGATAGTATGGTGCGCAGTGTTTTGAAGCCCATGGCGATGTCTAGCAGGTGCGCAGCGAAGAAAAAATTGTTATAATGACCCAGAACTGACACAAACATATACCAGGCCAGGTAAAGGAAGGACTGGGAGAAAGCAAAACACAATTTCATGTTAGATTTGGCTCACTGATTCCTTCTGTTTTAACACTTTGAGTGTTCAAAGAGTAAAGAATCTTACATTGTTGGTGAAAACCACTCCCAACTTCCATATCTGGTACTTCACATCAATGGTGTTTAATCTGAAGCTGTGAAACATGAGAATGATTTATTTGATTTATTTTAAGCATATCGCATTGAACACTGCTGCCATCATCTGGCACACAGTGAAATAATTTTTTTCATTGTCAGTCTGAAGATGAACTAATTGGGCTGTTTCTCTGAACAGAAGCTGGTTTGGTTGGTGAAATTATTATAATAAATAAAAAAGAGGGGTTTAACTCACAGGGCAGTGATGGCACCCTTTTGTACCGGTCTCTTCCTCTCATGAGCCTCTGAGCTGAAGTCCAGAGCAGCTTTATCCAAACCCAGAAGCTCATTGACACGCGCTGATCCATACAGCTCTCCATATTTCGCCATTACCTGCAGAACGGAAAGCAATAACAGAATGAATCAAAAACAGAAAAACAGTTTGAACCTCCAGCTCAAATAACACTTACTGTACCACATCAAGGGATTGGATCATTATTACTGGTGCTGAACCCAAGTATTATATTTGGCACGCAATTCATCCAACACTGTTCGTGCTGCAGACACGAATTATATCTCAAACCAGGCTTATTGTTGAGAGGTCTACTGTTGCTTTTCTAAGCCACTGGATTTACGATTTCCACATGGCGGATGATAAAAAAGGAAGCATCCTATAGAATAAACCGCTCAAGTCATATGGATTAGTTTTATGATCTCTTTATGAACTTTTTGAAGCGTCAAAGTTTTAGTTGCATAGCTGTCAATGAAAAGCTCTCAGATTTCATCAAATATATCTTAATTTGTGTTCCGAAGATGACCAAAAGTCTTAAGGGTTTGGAACAACATGAGGGTGAGTAATTAATAACAGAATTTAAATTTCTGGATGAACTAACACTTTAAGCCTGAATGTCATATAGAGGGGCTGGCAAGTAAATAATCACCTAGAAACCATTTGGAACACCCTAGCAGCTGCATAGCAATGGCAATCACCCACAACACCCTAGTATAATAGCAATGAGTTAACAACATTTTTTTTCTCTTTCAGAAAATGTAGAAATCTCTTAAAATACTGCAGGAAAAAACTAAAAACTAAAAAGGAAATCTAGTTAATATTAAAATTAGGATTAAGAGTCACAGATGTTAGAGCTTTGAGATACTTTCGTACTATGGTGTTTTTAAACTGTCAAAAACAGTTCTGAATGTACATTTTAGAACTGACATATCAGTTTTAGACATTCAAGTTTTTGGAGTTAAAATAACATTTTTTCCAGAAAATGTAAACATCTGTCAAAATACCATGGAACAGAAAAAAAGAAAAGTAACAATTTTGGATTAAAAGGTTAGTTCACCCAAAAAGAAAATCTTGTCATTAATTGCTCACCCTCATGTCATTCCAAACCCGTAAGACCTTCATTCATCTCCGGAACACAAATTAAGATATGTTTTATGAAATCCGAAGAAAGGACTTATCCAGAAAGGTAGTACAACATCGTTAAAATAGTCCATGTGACTCCAAAGGTTCAACCTTAATTTTATAAGGTTAATTATAAAATTAATTTTATGAGGAATACTTTTTGTGTGCAAAAAAATACAACAATAACAACTTTATTCAACAATTTCTTCTAGCCTGTGTGAGACTCTTGCGCTGCTGACGCAATGTAAAGCCCAATTTATACTTTTGCATCGAGTGTACACCGTAGCTACGTCGTAGGCTATGTGTTGGACACGTAGCCTACAACATACCTTGACGTGCACCTCTGCCAGTGATTGGTCTGCCAGAACCCCTCCCTCAGGGGTACACATGCTCCCTCGCCGGCTTACCATTGGCCAACGCTGTTCATGTGAGCACCACTACGCATGTGCACGAGTCATTCTGCTGTAGAGCTAGGAAACACTCCACTGTTTACACTACATCAGCAGCGATATAATCTGACACAGGCTAGAAGAAATTGCTGAATAAAGTCGTTATTTTTGTTTGTTTTTTGTGCACAAAAAGTATATTCATCACTTCATAAAATTAAGGTTGAACCACTGGAGTCACACGGTCTATTTTAACAATGTTTTACTACCTTTCTGGGCCTCGAAAGTGTTAATTAAATTGCCGTCTATGGAGGGGTCAAAGAGCAAATTAATGTGTTAACACATTTTCTTTAGTTTAACGCATTAAAAATATTTAACGCAATTAACATCGCGTTTGTTTTTATATAAATTTTTCCTATCGTTACATTATATGATCATGCTCTTATTCATGTAAATGCTTTTAAACCATCTAAGCACGACAAGACAGAAGAGAACGCACTGTATGTCAGTGTCCTGACTGTGTGGCTGCGTCTCAATCAGATCCCTAGTTCAGTAGTCAGGGCACTGATCAGGGAGTCGGCCACATTCATGTACGTTACACGATATACTGATTCACCACCTAGGAAGATAGGGAGCTGACACACGCACACACACACACACTCGATGCACAGAGAGATCTGCGGCAGTCTCATGCACACATCGAGTTCTCTTTAACCTTAGTTAATTTGTTTTCATCGACTCCCAGCACTAGTTTTTTAGTAACCGTTAAAGAAGATATTTTATTTGTTCAACTTACCTTCCTTTTCACAAATTTATCCCAATAATTGCTTGGGTATGATCTGAAAAACAGCAAAGAAGAAAACAGAATATTACAGAAGAGCAGAAACATTTGTACGGTGTAGTAGTGATTATTCTCATTTTTAAATTCATATAGCCATTGTCAGCCAATGTTTCAATGTGAGCCTTTATAAGGCAGTTATGAAGCTCTTACGGTGTATTGATAACCATTCTGTCCCACTGGCCTTTAATGTCTTCTTCAGAAGGTTGCTCTGTGATGTAGAGTCCATCAAACTCCAGTTTACGAGCCAGCTCCTTCTCTCGCTTAAAAATAACTAAAGGAACCTGTCAGAGGTCAAATGATGAAAACGGTAGTTGGATGTTTTATACCACTGAGACCATATAAAACAATCTGAGATTTTTAAGACTGAAAATGTACAAATACATCTTCCACTGAAGCACAAGGTTCTCTTTGGATAATCTCAAATCTTGAACAAGAACGTCAGTGGAGAAAGGCATATAGTTCATCATAACATTGTAATATACATATTTCACCCGCTATATTGCTAAATATACCCAGTTTTTCATATCTACAGAAATATATACCGGGATAACCTGGCTTGTCTTAAGACTCCCCTGCTATGCAGCATAGTTAATGATATACTAAAGCCCACCTGCACGTTGCAGTGATTGGTTACAAGGTAGTTTGTGATGTCAGAAACACTGATGATTTCAAATTGTCTTTTTTTTTCCACTGCAGTTTGAAAACTCAGCAATGGTGTTGAATTTGCACATGGTTTGTCTTAAAGCATATTAAAAACACCACATAGACAGTGCATCCGGAAAGTATTCCCAGCGTTTCACTTTTTCCCACATTTTGTTATGTCACAGCCTTATTCCAAAATGGATTAAATAAAAATTTTAAAAAATCCTCAATTCTACAAACAATAACCCATAATGACAATGTGAAAGAAGTTTGTTTGAAATCTTTGCAAATTTATTAAAAATAAAAAACAAAAATCATATGTACATATGTATTCACAGCCTTTGCCATGACACTCAAGCTCAGGTGCATCCTGTTTCCACTGATCATTCTTGAGATGTTTCTACAACTTGAGTGGAGTCCACCTGTGGTAAATTCAATTGGAAAAGCACACACCTGTCTATATAAGGTCCCACAGTTAATAGTGCATGTCAGAGCACAGACCAAGTCAGGAAGTCCAAGGAATTGTCTGTAGACCTCTGAGACAGGATTGTATCGAGGCAAAGATCTGGGGAAGGGTACCGAAAAATTTCCGCAGCATTGAAGGTCCCAATGAGCACAGTGGCCTCCATCATCCGTAAATGGAAGAAGTTGACCTGAGCGATCGGGGGAGGTCAGGGAGGAGACCAAGAACCGATGGTCACTCTGACAGAGCTCCAGCGTTTCTCTGTGGAGAGAGGAGAACCTTCCAGAAGAACAACCATCGCTGCAGCACTCCACCAATCAGGCCTGTATGGTACAGCGGCCAGACGGCACATGACAGCCTGCCTGGAGTTTGCCAAAAGGCACCTGAAAGACTCTCAGACCATGAGAAACAAAATTCTCTGGTCTGATGAAACCAAGATTGAACTCTTTGGCCTGAATGGCAAGCATCATGTCTGGAGGAAACCAGACACCGCACATCACCTGGCCAATACCACCCCTACAGTGAAGCATGGTGGTGGCAGCATCATGCTGTGGGGATGTTTTTCAGCGGCAGGAACTGGGAGAATAGTCAGGATCGAGGGAAAGATGAATGCAGCAATGTACAGAGACATCCTTGATGAAAACCTGCTCCAGAGCGCTCTGGACCTCAGACTGGGGTGAAGGTTCATCTTCCAACAGGACAATGACCCTAAGCACACAGGCAAAAGAACAAAGGAGTGGCTATGGGACAACTCTGTGAATGTCCTTGAGTGGCCCAGCCAGAGCCCAGACTTGAACCCGATTGAACATCTCTGCAGAGATCTGAAAATGGCTGTGCATCAATGCTCCCCATCCAACCTGATGGAGCTTGAGAGGTCCTGCAAAGAAGAATGGGAGAAACTGCCCAAAAATAGGTGTGCTTGTAGCATCATACTCAAAAAGACTCAAGGCTGTAATTGGTGCCAAAGGTGCTTCAACAAAGTATTGAGCAAAGGCTGTGAATACTTATGTACATGTGGTTTACTTGCACAGACACAAAATTTAAGTGTGTGTGTGTGTGTGTGTGTGTGTGTAACCTTCAGACAGTAGTAGCCGATGATACAGCAGAGTGAGATGAGTGTGTGCAAGACAGCCAGGATGCGAAGAATCATTTTCATGTAGCCACTGTTCTCTTCTAGTTCAAAATAAACTTTCTGTGAACCCTTGGTTCTGTCATCACAAAGAGCGTTCTCCACATTTTCATCATCACCAACGGTCGATGAAACCTAAATAAATATTTAAAATATTTAAATATTTTGGTCAAATTTAGGTGTGAAAAAAGTTGTTGTGAACTGGTCTAGCTGGTCTCCCAACCTGGTATTCAGTTATTTTAGCTGGTTTCCCAATCCAAGTGGCCTAAACACATTAAAACGGACCAGCTTGACCAACAACATTAAAGCTGATGTTTTAGCAGGGAAGTCAATACTCACCTTGTAGAACAGAAGAATAAAATTAATGGCAAAAGTAAGGAACAGTGCCAACAATCTCATGTTGTAGAAATTTCTTGCAAAACAGTTCTACAGAGAAAATACATACTACAAGTCACCAGATCACATATAAGTGTTCATATCCATATGGCTAAACATCTGTTAGTACAGTGTGCATGTATTGTGCAGCTGGACAACAACGGAGAAAGAAACATACCAGCAGTTTGGTCTTCTGAAAGCAGATAATATTCCAAACAGCTGAAACCTGGATTTCATTTTCGTCTGGTTTTGAAGAGCTGAGCTCTCGAACTCTCCTTTTAGACTTCTTTTCACCTTTATTTTTATCTTCATCACTGCAAAATTTAAATGCAGTATCTTAGGCTTGTTTCACATTGCACTCAAATAGCGGCACATATTTAGACAGCAATATTAACAGATACAGTAACTGCATTCACTCTGGCTGCATAAGCAGTGTAAAAAATGTTGTGCAGAACCTATTTTTACCAGCATTGTGCACAGAATCCAGCAGAAAACAGAGGCAGAGTGCATTGTATTCACCTATTTGCATCTACAATATAGTATGTACTTTCTTGTACACACTATATCTTGCAATATATAGTGGGGTTTCTTTAGACACCATCAAATAATGAGGTGAACTACTCACACAGAATGGTTGAGTATTGTCACGGTCATGTTTAGTTTCTGTCTTGTTAAGTTTTCTGTCTTTTCATTAGGTGTGTTTGACTTGAAGCAGCACAGCACAGACCATCAGTGTATGACATCAAAGTACCGCAAAATAATACCGCATATGCTTTAGAATCGCTCTCGCTGTACTTTGATGTCATACACTGATGGGTCTGCGCAGTCACACTTCAAGCTGAACACACCTCTAGTCACCATTTGCCTGAGTTTTACTCATTCATTCATTGTCATGGTTTCTTATTAGTCCACACCTGTTCCCTGTTCTGTTGATTACCTTCTTTGTGTATTTAAGTCCTGAGATTTCCTCTGTTCTTCATCTTGTGTTAAGGTTACACTGAATATGTAGTGTTCTTGCTCTCTGTTTATTAAATAAATTGTTTATAACGTTCATTCTGCATCACACATCATCCTTTGGATTTCATAACACGACAACCCGTGACAAGTAGCCTATATGAGCAGATTTCCAGGTTCGATTCTGATTCACAAGCTCTTACTTTCATTCATGTTTAAACTAACATGTAAGATTATATTATTTTATATACAATTTATATAGGTTCTATAGGGCAGTGTTTCAAACTGATTCAAAAAGGCTCATGAGATTCAGACGTTTCAGGAATCAGACTACACTGGTCACGGTGCATGTTTTTTATCCAAAAAGTCTTCTCCTAATATAATATAATTAAGCAAATGCCAAAACTAATTGAAATTGTATTAAATATGAAATATTTGTTGATTTTCAGTGGGAGTAACAGCAATTCTCAACATTCAACTATATTTTATTTTATATTGTTTATATTTGAATTGTTCAGGGACAGGATACCATGCATACTCGAGGGTTCAATCAAGAGTATTCAAAGATCTCTTTATATGTTCCCTGAGCTTCCCTTGGGGGAAAGTAATGATTCACGTGAAAGCAGAATATCAGTGGTATTCCCCTGCTAAAACAGCAGTATTTTCTGAGTTTTAGAGTTCAGTTGTCAGAGTTTTATCTTGCCCCAATCTGAAGCACTTACAAAGCTTTCTCAGTCTCTGAGTCCTCCTCTTCTCGCACCTCATGAATATCCTCACAGATTTCAACCTGTTAACAAAGCAGACATACAGTAAATTAACATAAATAGACACAGGACACAGACTAAAGGGATTCAAATGTTCACTTTTTGGACAGTGCACTTAAAAAAAACATTTAAAAAAGGCAAAGACGTCCACTTCATAGGCAAAAATGTCCAAAAATGAACTAAATGATTAGTAACTAATACCATGACTAGGAGAACTACAATAAAATTGAACATGTTTGACAGTAAGTTGACAATGGTATACTCTAGAATATTTACCTGACATTTGGAGGTGTTTAGAAATTCATCCAGACTGGAAAGTTGGTCTCCACTCGACAATGTGTACTTTTCTCCCTCCTTCTTCAGACACAAGCCGAAAATATCTGTGAGGAGCTGGGGGTCCCTGGACACTGCAGACAGATCTAGACTCATGCCTCTAAGATTACCACATGACGAAAACACACGTCTATGGCACAAGTTATTCTCTCTGACAGCTCCTTCTCTGACCCCTAAGGCCTCAACCATGGTAGGATCCCGAAGGTCACCTAAAAGGTCGGCCAGGTTCATCTCTTTAGCCACATCAATAATCCATCCGCTCAAGAAGATGTGGTAGAGCAGATAAAGGCAATACCAAACCAGACCTAAAAAGGCATGAGTGATAAATAGCAGAACGTTGTGTAAGAAAGAGAAAATCGCTGAGATAATACTCATAATGGTTATCCTTTTTATGCGTTTTCTGATGTTCCTTATTGAGAAACATCTTGAGTCTTTGGTCATCCTGTTGTCTTCTGCAAGGTTTTCATTCATCTCCACCTTGTCTTTCTCCTCATTGTCATCCTTAGCTTTCAGTTCCTCTCCACTCTCTGAACCAGATATTTGCGCAGCAAGCTGCATTTCAAAGATGGTGTCTTCACAGAAGTTGACAAATAGCTCCATCTTTTCCTTCTCTCCTCCCTTATTCACGACATTGAAGATGAACTGTCGTTTGCTCTCCTTAACCTGAATCATTAAGAACATGCATTTACAAAGATTTATATAAGAAACACATTGGTAGACTACAAAAGAAGATTGGCAAATGATCATTTAATACCTGTGGTTTCTCCCACTGAGTGCGGCTGGATTCACTGATCTCAAAGTAGACTCTTTCGATTCGTTTCCCACTGCCCAGGATTTCGATCCTTCCAAGGTGAGGATGGAAATACTTAAGAACGCTGTCCGCCAGCTCCAAGAAATTCTGCAAGCGGGCATCATTGGGCATGTGCTCGGACAGATTGGTCAGAAGAACCGCCATGTTGAAGCCGATCTCTTTGGCCGGTTCGTGAAAACGTGTCACAAAGTCCAGGTAATCCAGCAAATCGCTTTTCGCCATTTCTGCGCAGGATAACAGAAATTCGGTTTCCGATTTAGAGTAGCGCTTGAACCCTTCCATGGCTCGGTGAAAGTCCTTTTTGGAAATGAGTCCTCTGCCATCTGGGTCATATTCACGAAAGGCTTCAGATGATGTAAGGTCTTTGAGTTTGAGGAACATATCAAAGAATTTGAGGATCATCTCCACATTGCTGGACGATTCTACCAACATGTCTACCATCTGTTTGCCAATGGTCCCATTCACCACATTTCCTAGAATCACATAAGAACATTTATGTGCCTAAAATGTCTGCAGGACACTTAGGGCTCTTTCAAATTACAGAGTTTGGTATATCAGAAGTCATGTGGACAGCGATACGGTTTCACAGTTGGTATGAACACCAGTGCGCTGTAAAGATTTCAACCCAGACTCATTGGAAAAATGTGCTTGCAAAATGATATTACGTTGATTCTTGCAGGTTTCGCAACACTTGTGATTACTCAAAGTGAAATCAAAGAAAAATGTCCTGTGAGTGGTGGTAAAAGTTAATTTTGTTTTATCTGAAACAGATTAACGTAAATATGTTTTATGTTGGTTTTTGTTCGCATTACGGCAGTTCGGAAATAAAATGTACAGTGAGTAGTGCTAAAAGGTTATTGCTCCGTCGCTTTTGTAAAGGGGTTAGGGTTACTACAACAGAAAAGCCATAAATATGGAGCGGATTATGTGATTCAAACATGAAAATGTATTTGTTTACAAATCATGGTCTATGGTAAAAGGGTTTTGAGATCACAACACAGTATTGTGCAAAGAACTGTGCAAAAATAAGTGTTTATTTATTGATAATCTGCCCCGTAATCATAATTTGTGTGATAAGAAATAAAAGTAATTGTTGTTCTACTGCCACCAGTACTCATTTCGGCTAGAAACTGCAGTGAATTGTATGTATAGGTAGGCATAGGCATGATTGTCCAATAAAAATCGATATTCCAATGTATAAATATTTTATGGCAAATCCAACTTAACAAAAAAAAAGGACAAACAATCCAACCAAATGTGAAAACAAGCTTAGTATACTAATAATATTATAGTGACACTGATTGGATAATCAACAATGCCAAATTTCTCACAAACAGAAGAGGAAGTGCATGGAAAAGCATTGAGAAGACCTTCAACATTTCTCCTACCTTCAAGCATGGAAAGCAGCATTACCACCATGTCTTTTTGTAAGTCCATCAAAGCCTTCAGCAGCTCTATTTGGTTGGAATCCTGCAGGAATAAAACAATTTTTTATCTTTCTTTTATCCTCTTGAGTTTTTGTAAATGTGTACTTGATGGATGAATAAATTAGCACATAAGACTTTTGTCAATAGGCTAACCTGAGAAAGCTTCATCTGCATATGTGCGAACACATGGAGGAAGCCAACAACAGCGTCCCACAGACGACTGTGGGCCAGACTCTGCTGATTACCGGTACACGGACCCTAAATTAGATAATTAAAAGTTTGAATTGATGTTAGTGACCGAGATTAATTAAATCAGCTGCTTCACAACATGATGGTGGTGGGGTGAACAGAGACACTGACATAGTGTCAGGCTTCTGAGAGGCATTTATTTGAAATAAAATATTAAAAAGGAGGGAATAATGTAAAATCTTATAACACACAGTTATCAAAATGTTACTCAGTATCTCTTCATTTTGACCAAGCAGATTTAGTTTTTCACACAAGCCCTATCTCTGCTGATCCATTTGCTTGTGTGCATTTACCTGAACGTATTCAGTGAGCGTGTTGAACACTTGCTTGGCCACGCTGATGGCTTTGGAGAAGTTGTGCTGACCACGCTCATCAATCACATCCTTCCCTGAATAATACCAGTAGAAATCGCTGATGGACTCCTGCAGATATGAGGCCATCTATCATTCTCAGTATCAGACAAATGAAATGGAGGTGGCCTGTCAGTGGCAAATGGTTTATGGAAACATTATTTGGCTACAAGCTCACAGTTTTGGGCCTTTCTCTATTTTGTGCTGAAACTCTGAAACCACTTACAGCAGCCAACATGCATTTTTCAGTCTTTCGCCACGTATATTACAGACAGGTGAAATGAAAAATGTAGGAAACTAGTGTTTGGAGTTGAGTCATAGGCTTGCCTGGACCCTAAGCAGATAGTCCACAGTGGAGATGATGATGTTGACAGTTGTGTTGTTTCCAGTTTGAGTCCTCAGGTAATTCTGGAAATCTGTGGGGGAAATTTCAGTCATACACCTCCAGTTCAAAAACAGAAGAGAATTCTGATGCTGTGTAAGATTCATATGTGCAAAATAGGGCTGTCAGTAGATTTTATTACATTACATGAATCAGTAATGAATAATCTCATAATTTACGTGTAAAAACAATCTGAACATTCTAAATATGACACTGATAATGTTGTGGATTCAGCTCTTTTTTGATGATAGAAAACATAACATGAATTAGCTGCTAGCATGGTTTAGCAAGTTGCTAACATGTTTTAGCACATTGCTAACATGAATTAGAATGTTGTTAGCCTAAATTAATGTTTTAACACATTGCTAACACGAATTAGCATGTTGTTAGCATGAATTAGCAGGTTTCTAACATGTTTTAGCAAGCTGCTAGCATGTCCTAAGCTAGTTGCTAGGCCTTGCTAGTGATAGATACTTGGTGGATGAAGCTTAAATACTCTATTAGAGTTATTGTATACAAGTTTTGACACCCTCAATAAAAGTCAATAGGCCATTTCGTAGGTTTAAACGTCCGTTTAATGAAAATCAACCCGAGTCAGACCAGTCTAGGGGTGTGTTCACACTAGTAGTTTGGTTGGCTTGCTTCGTTTGGTCCGGACCAAAAAAAAAAAAAAAAAAAAAAAAAAAAAAAAAAACATTTAGTCCTGGTTCGTTTAGCATCCAGATTATTTTGCATTTTGACACCAAACCTAAAACCAAAGGGACATGTTCACAACCTGATTGGTCAGCTTTTATTACATACATTTCGTGACAGAATTTACAGAATATCCAAAACAAGGCTGTGTGCTGGCCTAAATGCGGTAGTATGTAGTAGTAGCTTGTATGTGGGCAGCCATTGCCAATGATGGTATTTTGACCAGCTGATTAGAACTTATAAAATGTTACCCTGGACCACGAAAAAAAAAGTGTCATAAGGGTAATTCTTTTTTTTTAATTGATATTTATACAACATCTGAAAGCGATATAAATAAGGCCGAGATACAACTATTTGAAAATCTGGAACCTGAGGGTGCAAAAAAAATTATTGAGAAAATTGCCTTTAAAGTTGTCCAAATGAAGTCCTTAGCAATGCATATTACTACTAATAATAAATTTGATATATTTACGGTTCGAAATTTACAAAATATCTCCATGGAACATTATCTTTACTTAATATCCTAATGATTTTTGGCTTAAAAGAAAAATCATTCTGACCCATACAATGTATTGTTGGCTATTGCCACAAATATAGTTGGCTATTGCCACACATAAGTGCGACTTATATTAAAGGAGTCAAAAGTGGCAGGAATCCCTCCATCACACACACAAACGAAGATCCATTCCATTCCTTTTTAGCATCGCATCTTGTGACATATTATCCCGTTTTAGGTTTGTTTACATGTCTTTGGTCCATGTTGCATTTATTTTTCATTCAAACCGCACCAGTTCATTTGGAAGCAGGCTGAGACCAATCTTTTCAGTGATCTCAGTCCGCTTGTTTAGTGCAGGTGGCAGCGTTCGGGTGTTAGTGCGGTTCAAATGATAGCAATAGCACCATTTTAATTGAACCAAACATGCCAAGTGTGAACACACCCTTAAAGATCTATCCTGAGTTTGGTGGTTTTAGCTTTAAAGCTCAAGAAGATTTAAACATTTAACATTTATTCTTGTTCGAGAAGCTGTTTTTCACTTAGATACACATTCACTCCAATTTTAAAAACCATTTAATTTAAAGGCTCTTAAATGTTTGAAATTAGTTTTAGACTAATTTAGATTTCAGTTTAAATGTTTTATGTATTCCTGTGATGGCAATATCACAGGAAGGATGCATTATCCTTTAGAAATCATTCTAATATGCTGATTTGGCATTCAAGAAATATTTCTTAGTATTATTAAAAATATTTTGTGAATATTTGAAATAGAAACCTTTTGGAACATTATAAATAAATGTACTGTTACTTTTGCTTAATAAAAGTTTCCTTTCAAAAGAAAATGACCCCCAACTTTTCAACGGTAGAGTAATTCCCATACTGCCATTGCTTGAGCCAAACTGTGATATGCTGGACCATTGTTTACACTCTTCAGGGAAATTAATCTGCAAATGGATTTTTTATAGTATTGTCGAAGTGGGATAGGAGAAAATATTTTAACTAAAATTATACTTCACCTTCTGACTTTGGAAACCCAAGGTACAAAAGTACCTTGCACTATTAAAAGAACAAACAAACAACATGTTTGTTCTAACCAGTATTATGGCCTTCACAAAGAAGCTGGAGGAATCTGAAAAGATCGCAGGTCAGCTGTTCATCTGCCATCACTCTATCGCCTGAGAAAGAAAGAGAGACGGTGAAAGCAAAATGCAATATAGGCAAATCAATGTCAATAAAAAGAAAAATCTGCCTCATCTGACAGATAGATTCATTTTTCAAAGAAGCACTTTGTTGTGGATGTCAGTGATGTACCTGAATTGTCCTCGGCACCCACTCCTAAA